>ML120609.1:0-30313 GCA_003788595.2 Choiromyces venosus 120613-1
AGTTGTCTGATAAAAAAACTGAAGTCATGGGCCATCACTCGGTTTTGTGCTGGCAATACCTATTGTTTAGCAAGGAGAAAGAAGACACAAACACACCAGGATTGCGGTTTCTCGATCCTGCAAAATTCAGCAAGTCTTATTGGATGGAATTGCAAGAATAAATTGGAAAGTATCATAACGACTATGACTACTGAAAATCGCCATATACATCTAGTGCCCATTCTGATAATTTTACTCCAGATATGAGAATCTTAGGGTCACCTAGTGGTGAGGTCGATCATGTCCGGTCGGGTTCACTATTGCAGCACTGTCCATATCAAAGTACTGGCTGGCATCCGGCCTCAATGGTCTGGTGTTTCTGGTGACCCTGCGATTAGGATATACGACAATATCTTTTGCCCCTTCTCTTGTCAACCATCTTTTAGAATTGGATTCTATCATAACTGCCGACCACCATGGGAATGTTGGTTCCACTCCGGTAGGGAACTTTTTCGGATGACGACAACTCCTTAACTATACCGAATCCGCCCCGGGGGTCTCGCTACGAGATGGGAAATGGTAGCTACCCTCGTTAATTTTGTTGATTCCGGATCAGCGCAGCATGATAGTATATGATTGATATTTAATTTGCGATGCGCGAAGCTTTGGCTTTGACAATTTCATCATGTTCATGCAATAGGTGATCGATATTACCGTGTTCGGAGGTGAGGGTGAAGTGAAACTGAGAAGAACAAAAATCACCAAAAGGGAACCCATAGCCTCCATTTCTGATCTTCGAGAAAGCTCATGGTATATTACAAACCTGGTATCATATATTTCTGTCACCATAGACTTTGGTGAGAGAGAAATATATATTACGAGAGGTGTCAGGTACCATATGATGTCTCCTGGCATGACGAAGCTGGTACAGCTTTCGGGCTTAATTAAACTATGTATACAGGATATATTTCTAAGCATATGGCATAGAAATATATCTTATATATGCAAATAAAATAACCTTTTAAGCCATACTAGTGTCATGACACTAAGAGACAACATGCGATCCCGACGCCTCATGAAGTCATGCTACCGGTATGGTGAAAAGTTGAATTTATTTCTATATTCAAAAGATATTTCTATTCCTATCATGGTATAGAAATATCTTTTGGATATAGAAATAAAATTGATTTTTAGCCATACTGTTGTTGTAATACCAAGAGGCATCAATAACATATATTTCTGTATTATCAGGACCTCTTGACAGCAGTCACACCATGACATCCCCAGCATCACAACAACAGTATGTCAAAAAGTTGAATTTATTTCTATATTGAAAAGATATTTCTACAGCCAGTGGTTAGAAGTTTTCATGAAAAATATCTTGCCTTATTAAGCAACCTTGCCAAAAATGCCATATTGCTAAGTTTGTCATGACCATGAAAGTTACTTGCTACCGTAACATATAATTTACAAAACCTGCTCCTCAATTTATTTGCTTTCATCTTTTAACTATGGTTTACTGATGTGGATATGCAAACCCTTCAGCACCAATAAAAAAAAGAACTCCTAAAACCTTGTGAAAAGAGATGACCAACATTGTAAAAGGCATGATTATTGATTTTTTCTACTACCTCTGGAATATTGCCCTTGTTGCTCAACTGATTGGATGGCCTTGGACAACAGTTAAAAGCTTCCTTGCTCAAGCATGTGAGCACTAATCACTGGAAAATATTCCTCGCCCTTGTCATACCCTAGTTCTTAGCTATCAGCAGCATCGCACAATTGTCCAGGCAGCCAAATCCAACAGGAAAATGACTAGATCTGGTTTCAGGGATAAATATGCATTGGTTATTTCCCTTTCAACAAGTAAAACTTAAACATCTTAGTACTGCCAGTAGTACTACCTTGAGTGATAGGATATGATTGACTAATAAACTGCAAATAAAATAGTTGGTAGAGTACTCAGAGAGGCTAATATCAAGAAATAACTAGCTAAATCAAGACTTAAGCTCAAGCCTGAGCATGTTGCTAAGAGATTGAAGTGGGCTATAGTTCATAAAGATTGGACAGTTGAGGATATTGAAGAAGTTATTTGGAGTGATGAGTGCAGTGTTCAGAAATTCAAGGATCCAAGACAACAATGAGTTTTTAGAGAATCTGGAGAGAAGTGGTTAGCTGATTGTGTTCATCCAAAGGAGAAGAATAAGGCAATTTCTCTTAGGGGTGCTTTTGAGGTAAGAGAAAAGGTCCTTTAGTTCCTATTGCTAAAAATATCAATAAGACCAGGTATGTCAGGCTCTTGAGAAGGCATCTTTTTCCTGTTATTCATCAAATGATCTCTTTTAGTAAGCAAGATATCCTTTTTCAGCAGGATAATTCTCCTGATCACAAGGCTTATAATGTTATAAATTAGTTGGAGAGAAACTGTATTGAAGTTGAGGAACATCCCCCTTATTCCCCTGATTTAAATCCTATTGAGCATGCATGGGTTGAGCTTAAAAAGTAATTGTACCAGCAGTATCCTAGGATTATTGATACCCCAGGGGGAAAGGAGCATGTTAAGAAGAGGCTAGCACATGTATTACCATTAGTTTGGGAGACAATTCCTGAGGAGTTTTTTGAAAAGTTGTGGAAATCAATGCCTAATAGGGTAGCTGTAGTTTTGGAAGCAAGGGGAAGTTATACAAAGTATTAGATAGTATTAATGTTCTTTATTTCCTATTTCTATAATTTAATTTATCATTGCTGGTTGGTTAGTTAGCTCGCTTGCTCATTCATTTACTCGTTCGCTCGTTGACAATGCAACCCCACTACCCCACCACACAGCCCAAGTATGGTGCAATCACAATTAAACAGGTCTCAGATCATGAACACTTCTGATGACTGGCTGTATATCTGACATCATTTAGGGGGATGCAGCTCTTTACTGAGATCTGCCTCACTGTGGCAACCAAGGAAAAACCAAATGTATACCTGGTTATCTACATAAATAATAGTGATACAACTTTGGAAATTGGTTAGAAAGTACTTTGAAATATGGGGAATTAGAATATCTAGGTTTTATTTCTCAGTAAAAAAAAGCTTCTGCTAGTATAATAGCTTTAAGATTAGTTGTTTCACACAAGCTGCCAGTAATCATAGATTGTGTAAAAATGAAAATATATATAAATGTACTTTCATAAGGCAATGGAGAGGTTTCATAGGTCCTATAAGTTCTATATGAACTGGCTTTACCTTAATTTAAGAAGATTTTCAATGAGTTGTGGTAATAAATTGACAGGAGGAAAACTACATAGAGAATTAATCAATTTGACTGCATAATATCTGCTTATTGGGCTACTCTATAAACTTGACATTTTATATGTTACATTAAATAGTTTATCTAAGTTAGGATAACAAGTTTGAGGCAGAACCAACATATCATTTATGTTTTGTACTCAACTGGTAGAAATTCATCCTAAAACCTAGTAGTATAATATTTCAAGCTTGATATCTCTACAACCAATATTTCAATCTAACTGAAACTTATTAAATATTATAATTCATATTATGAGACTGAGAGTTACTACTTCCAGCTCTGTCCAAAGTGAGTAGCCTGGAAGACTGAAGCTTAAGAATGATATTTTTGTATAAATGTCTTTACAATCCAAGGAATAGATTATGGAAGGCAAATCTATTGGGATTGGGATTTCACCCTATGACTTATATTAATATAATAAAAGATACTGCAAAGTATTGGAGCCATAGGTTAACTTAGTATATAGATATTATATTATCAAATGAATCAACTATGTCTATTATTTTACTTTTTCATCTTGTACTATAACTTTAAGAATAGCTACAAACCAATACAAAAACAGGTAACCCATAAAATACTAGGTCTATAATAGCTCTCTATTTACTTAACAAAGTACTCCTTTTATCTTTTTCAATTACTTTACCATCAAGTATAATGAGACTGTTATTTTAGACTACCATTAGTGAAGACATTTTACAAGCAGAAACATTTCTTATTATGAAATAAGAGCCACATATTATAATTCACCATCTTTCAAAGTACCTTTTAACAAATTTCCAAAACTGTATCACTATTATTTATATAGATAATCAGATATACATTTGGTTTTCCCTTGGTTGCCACTGTGAGCCGGATCCCGGTAAAGAGCCGCATCCCCGTAAATGACGTTACTTGTCCAACCTGTGTTGTCTCTCCTTCGACAACTTATCGAGCTCCTCACGACGCTTGTCGAGCTCCTCACGCTTGTCGAGCTCCTCACCATGCTTGTCGAGCTCCTCACCATGCTTGTCGAGCTCCTCACCATGCTTGTCGAGCTCCTCACCACGCTTGTCGAGCTCCTCACCATGCTTGTCGAGCTCCTCACCATGCTTGTCGAGCTCCTCACCATGCTTGTCGAGCTCCTCACCATGCTTGTCGAGCTCCTCACCATGCTTGTCGAGCTCCTCACCACGCTTGTCGAGCTCCTCACGATGCTTGTCGAGCTCCTGACGATGCTTGTCACGCTCCTCACAATGCTTGTAAAGCTCCATACCATTCTTGTCCACCTCCTCAAAATGCTTGTCCCACCTGTATTGTATCTCCTTGGACCTCTTGTCATGCTCCTTGAACATCTTTTCAGACTCCTTGATCATCTTGTCAGACTCTTTTAGCCCCTCAGAAAACTTCTTATTGGAACACTTGTCGGACTCTTCTTGCAACCCTGCAACCATCTTATTGGACTCGTTTGGACCCTCAGTAATTTCTGATCTCATCCGCTCGACACTACCCAAGATGCTTTCCCCAGCAGGGTTAACATATGCAAACTTTTTGTTTGCTCGGGTCCCCAAGCGTTCTTTCGTCACCTTCATTGCAACTCTCCCTAGTCCATTAACCGCACATGATCTTTCGAGCTCCAGATCGTGGTCTTTTGTGACTTGGCATCTGATTTCTACTTCCGTGGTCCTGGGATCGATAGGGAGTTGGCTTGGTGGCCCAGGGGTTGTAGGGGAGCCAGATGATTGGGTTTGGCGAGAGGGTATTGTAGAGTAGGAACTGCGGTGGGGTATTGGTCTTGTCGAGACAGAAGTAGCTCGCACAAAGCTGTGAGTTACCAGATTTTGAGTTGGGTAGTTGGTGAGGAATTTGATTATTTTTGGAGGCATTCTGAGGTAGCGGCAGAGGTGGCAAAAGGGAGAAACTCTCTTTTGCTGTCGTAATGTGTGAGGCCTCTTCTATGAGATGAGGTATTGATAAGATAGAGGAGAACACAAAGGCATTAAATACATTCTCAATATTCATCTTGTGTGTCCAATAAGTAGTCCACACACTTTGGTGGCAGCCTATGCTGTGGCTGTTGATGAGGTCAACAGTAATATACTACTCCTTGTACATTATGGTGCACGAAGGTTTGAAATAACTAAGGGCCTATTCTGTTGGCCAACTAGAAATCAGGAGATTAGATATCTTAGACCTAATACAAAGCCTGCCCAATAAAACAGGGACCGACCCCACACTAGAGATTCTAAGTGGGTGTTTGGTGTGCCATAATTATGATTTTGAAATTGGGAAATTATGTCAAACCTCATTTTGGAATATGCAGAGTTTATCATATCCAATTTTGAGTCTGATTTTAAAATCAGGCGCCATCCAGAATTTTGATTCTTGATTTGCAGCATACCAAGAATAGTAGCACTTAGTTATTGTAAATATTGACCAACAATCCAAGTATGATTCTTTCTTTCTTCTATTTTCTCCACCAACCACCTTCATTGCCCCTGCTATTAATTATCCTTCCACCAACTACTTAAAAATTGTAATTAAAGCTTATATGAGCATAACTAAAAGTAGTTATTTTTATTGAGTGTAATAGTCTACTATTTAGGGAACAAGAATGGGAAAAAATAAAATTTCAATATTTATCCTGCCTGGAAAAACTAGCATTGTGAAGATATTACTAGAGAGGGTGGATCTTAACACGAGTCCAGTCGAGAATGATGGTTGGACACCACTGGATAAGGTGACAGTACATGGATACAATAATATAACATAATTTACAGTGAAATATATCAGGATGTAGACCTCACTCAAACCCAAATGACCCAAACAACCCAATTTGACTGTCTCAAATTTATGCTCTCTGTGAGTGAAAAACTCTTCCTGACCTTTGTTGTTGTCGATATTCATTATCTATTTCATCCAGAAAGCTGTTGACAATCATAACAGTTTAACATTAGTAACCTCTTGGCAGGGAAGAAGAAAGTTTGTAGAAAGAGTATGAGGATATTCGGACAGGATTTAGCTGTAGCAGGATTGTTTGAGAAGTTTTAGGAATTAGCACTAAGGAATGTAGGGGACAGAGATTAGAGTTTGTAAGAGACTGAGATGAATTACTTATCAAATTCAAGAGTATTGTGAAATGTTAGCACCAAGAGATTACAGTTAGGGAAGTAAATAGGAGAGTGATAAGTGGAGATAAAAGAATACTAAGAGAAGGAAACAATTAAACATCCAAATAATTTAGGCCTGAAATTTATTTCCCACATTGATGGTATGATAATACACCATAGCATAATATCTAGTAACTTAACAATTTTATGATTGATTTCTTCAATCATAATCTTTTTGCATTCTTTCTTGAGAATATGCTCTATTGCTACCAGTAAGTAAATTCTTTTCATATTCCAGTTCTATAGTATCCTCCACTTTATTATCCTGTATATATGCAGAATAGGATTAAAGTCTGGTGAATTTGGTGGCCAATTCACCTTTGATATGCCTTCTTTCATCTGCTCTAATGTTTTCTAAAATCAAAATTGTGAAATCAAGTATTATCCTCCATGAGTTGGAATTGTGAGTTGAGAGTCAAGAAGGTCTTACAGGTTAGTCAAAGTAGAGGATAACATAAGGTAGTAACATATTACCATGAGTAAATTCCTTCAATATTCTTCCTGATAGCTCATACTATTTTAAACATTTTTACTTGCTATGATTGAATGACTTTCAACTTAATCATTTCCCCCTGCTGATTTCCTGACCTCTGAACCATTTCTGCTGCCTGTAGTTCTACTGACTCCACCTCCCTTAGTTTTTACCACTCTTCCATACCCCTCCATGTCCTATTAGGCTTCTCTTCTTCCTTCACTGCCTTTTTATTCCATTCCTGCATATCATTCACAATATTTACTTTCTCACCTTTTGATTCTTTTAACCAAGGATAGAAAGGACCTTTTAATTTTACTCAATTGCCCCTGAGCACATTATAGATATAGCATACTTTTTTCTTGTTCCTACATAATCCTTCTCTCATTACTCTCCTTTTTCTCTCTGAACTAGGTTTACTCCAAAGTCTACCCCAATCTCAATAGATATCTCATCCCTAAACTCAATATTCCTCTACTCCTTACTTAGAAGAAACAGCTCTTATTCCTTACAATATTTCTAACATTTCAATCACTACTGGCCTCAGTATTCTAAATATATTTGGATATTAAAGTAAGATCATACATACTAATTGCTTTTTTTTATTTTCAAGTGCAAGAATTGACTTGAATTCTTCTTGATAAGTAGTAATCCCTAGCTTCTTCAAGGTTCAAGATGTATTATTGAACTAATATGTGAAAAGCCACCCCCATAGTAGATATTGATCATCTTCATTCACTGAGTATTAAAATCTCTTTTGATAAACAAAAGTAATTGATCCTTATCCTTCTTGCTAAGTAGACTTAGCCTTCCAGAACATACTTTTCAATTCAAGGCCAAACTTGTAATTAATTCTGCAAATGAAAGTAGAGTATTAATTGGACCAACCATCCCAGCTATTTTAGGTACTTCACCAAAAGTTTTTTTTGCATGTCTCCAAATGTCATTTGCTGTTAAGACTAGAATACTACTAACTTCTTTCATTTTTTCAAAAGTAATCAACTTATCAAAGCTACAGAAAACAATAGTCACTACTTGACTGTTGGGAGTTATTTTCTTTCCTCTTTTTCTTGTACCAAATATGGGTTAAGTTGGTCACAGTATGACAAGACAGGTGTATGGATGTGAGTAGATAAATCTTCTAAGGTGGATCTCTTGGACACTTGGCCCCAAGTGTCACAGATCATTATTTTCATGTACCAAATACTAGTGCTGTCACTAGTAGCCATACTCCTCACCTACATCTATATGAAGTTGAGATAAATCATATCTTCAATAAGATTACACAAGAGCTCAACCAGATGATATATGAATATATGCAGCTACAGCTCTACTGGTCCTGATGACTCTTCTGTATCCTAGAAGAGGAGGAGGAATAGGTTTCCTTTGTTATATAGTTTTATTTGTTTTATGATGACATTATATGATGAGGTTGTTATGACAACCAGATTAATGGTAGCAGGTAGGAGGATTTTCTTATGTATGATTATATTATTTATTGCTTATACTATTCATTGTATGAATAGTATTTCTGCGAAGGAATTCAGAAGGTTGGGAGATGGCTAGGAAATTATTATATATGCCTTTGAATAATCAGAAGGTTGGTGATGGATATATAAAGCCTGGGACTTTCATGTTGTTTAGTTTTCTTGTGCAATCACTTATACACAGAAGCTACTACTTGGTTCATATACTATAGTCCCATATGTATCCAACCTATATCTGGAAGGGTAAGAAGAATGCTCTGATTGATGTTGTGTAATCCTGTGAACAGTTATACTATTGTACTATGATCATTGCTTGATTGAGATATCTGTGGCTTGACCCAGTAACATCAAGAGTGACAAAGCAGACATTTCCTACTGTGTCAGGAAGTGGTGGTTTGTCACATTTGATTGCACCTGCCTTTCAGTACCGAATGTCACCATAGCAACCTTCAATCTTGAAGATCTTACCACTGCACTCTTAAGAACTGGTTCATCGATCTACAGCCTAGCCATGCTATCACAACCTGGATCACATAGAGAACCAGAAACACCAGATAATACAAGAACCACTTGACAATCCGTGTCATTCAGGGACACTCTATTCATACCACTTGATATATCAGGAGCATGAGAGGCCAACAATCTCCAAAGGGGTATCTACATGTCAAATGACCAATGAATACAGGTCACAGCCCAAATCCTTGCTAGAATCCAAGAAAATACAAATGGCAATGAAGGAGGCATCAAGCTAAAAGAGTCGGAAGAATTCAAAGATGAACCAACTAAGCTTCATAGCTTCCTGGCTAACCTACAGCTCATATTTAACATACAACCTTGCAAATATGAGATGGATGTAGCAAAAATCAATTATGCTCAGACCCTCTTCAGAGGCAAGGTCCTGAACTGGCTGGTACTTATCATAGAAGGATGAATGCCAGTATCATGGACAAATTATGCAACATTCAAAGAAGCACTACCAGATACATTCGGAGATAAACAAGCTAAAGATAGAGCAGCTAATGCCATGGACAAGATCAAACAAGGATCTCAAGCCTTCAGTGAATACTGGTCAGACTTCAGACTACTTATGATGGAAGTAGACTAGACAGATAAAGGATACCTGCATTACCTCCAGAAAGGAACCAGTAATGAACTATTGGATTGCTACTAAAATCAGTATGAGACCTTTGCAACATGGGCCACATTTGCTGATTGGCCAATATGGCAGCAAGCAAAAATCCAATCAATTCGACAGATGAAGGGAACCAGCCAATGTTCCCATGAACCCTGAAATAGTACCCCTCCAAAACCTCTGCAACCCAAACCTCTAACAACATCGCAAGGAGATGATACCATAGACCTCAATGCCAATAGATTCTCAAGGCTTCCTAAACTAGAAAAGCAGGAATATGACAGATGCAGAAGAGAGAATCTATGCCTACGATGTGGTAAAGTATGTCACAGAGCAAAAGAATGTACATGGAGAGTAAAAGCATTCAAATTCAATATAGTAGAAATAGAGTATTTAAATGACAAGGGCCTACAGGCTGCAGCAGACTGCTAGGCCCCCAACCACTGACATTGCAAGCAACTTCTTTTAAAGTTATATTAAAGGACCAAGATTACAATTCATGAATTATACAACAGGCATCTATCCTCGATGAAGGCATGCAAGAAAAACTCGACATTATGATCAACAGTAGAGCTATAGACAACTTTATAGACATTGAAAGTGCCACCAAGCTCAACATAATGCTAACTAGACAAAATGACATCCCCCTCCATACAGTAATGGGAGAATTCAGATTTATGATCACCCATCACATACTACTACTATTAAGAATAGACAGTAATTATGAAACAGTCAAACTACTCATAATGAAACTTGGACACCAAGGAATCATACTTGGGATGCCATGGCTAGTCAAGCATAGACCAGCCATGGACTGGAGAAGTAAGAGAATACCATTCACATCACTCTTTTGTGTGAGAAATTGCCTTGAAAGCTCACCTTAAAGGAAAAGGGTCGATGAGAGTTGAGCAATGGAATAACAATTAAAGATGTTGATCCTAGAGCTACAGGGGCTGAAACAGGGTCACAAAACCTATGAAGCAAGGAGTATGAAACATACTCAAGAATGTATAATGTTGAAACAGAGTACGAGAGCCTATGAGGCATGAGTTACTGTACAGGAACAGCCTAAAAACTAAGATATACCTGAAGATGATGAGTTCCTGAGGACTAGCAACTCAGCCAAGATTATAGCAGCAGTGGGGAGTACCATAAACCATCCAATTATGGAAAAGTATATGAAGTAAGAATCTGATGAGATATCCTTGCTCAAAAAAATACCCATTGAGTACCACATATTCATGGACATATTTGAGGAATAAGAAAGAAATGACCTACCTCCTATGAGAATGGGCATAGACTATAAGATTATACTACAAGAAGGAAAGACAGTACCAGCCTGTACGATCTACAGACTATTGGAAAGAGAAGCTGAAGAAGCCAAAACCTACATTGACAAAAACCTGGTGAGAGGATGAATCTGGGAATCCACCTCCCCAGCAGCAGCACCAATCCTGTTTGTTTCAAAGAAGGATGCAGGACTGTGACTCTGTGTTTACTACAGGTAACTAAATGAAGTCATGATCAAGGATCAATATCCATTGCCCATCATATCAAGTATACTAGACTGACTAGGAGGGCCCTAATACTATATGAAGTTAGATATTAAGGAGTCCTACCACAATATCAGGATCAAAGAAGGGGACAAATAGAAAACAGCCTTCAAAACAACCTATAGACTTTTCGAATATCTAGTTATGTAATTCGGCCTCACTAATGCTCCAGCGACATTCCAAAGGTGGATGAACCACATCCTGAATGAGGTCACAGATATATACTTTATCGTACACCTAGATGACATCCTGATATACTCTGAAACTCTAGCACAATACATTTAAGATGTCATCAAAGCACTCAAATTGCTAAGAACACATGACGTTAAGCTAAATGCAATGAAATATGAATTCTAAATCCGGAAAACAGACTACTGAGTATGTATTATCACACCAGAAGGAATAGAGACCTATAGAAATAGGTCACGGATGTAGTGCAGAAAATGGCAACTAGACATAGAGCAAGAGAAAACTGGCAAACGATAAAGATGCTAGCTAAAGACAGAACAGAGATATATATATATCACCCAAATAGCAAAACATCTCTCAAACTAACCTCTCCGAATATCACCTCCTCAGTACTATCCAAAACATCACTGAATAAGCAACCGTGATCTAAATCAATCCATAAGCATGAGCAATGGATAAATAATCTGGAAACTAACATCCAATACAACTAAGCATAAAGCCAAACAAATCCTCAACTAGCTAAAGTGCCTAATGTCGAAAGATATAAGGCTGAACAAAATCAAACAACAAAACACAACTAGCCTAAGTACCTCATACTGAAAGGCATAAGGAATAATGGCAAAACCAAACAACCAAACTGATACCTGATGCCTAATTGTATCTGATGCAAAAACCCAATCTCCTAACCGTAACCATAGTAGCCGTAACTGCTCATGTACCTGCATGTCCTATAGGCAATTCAACACTCCCCTTGCCTATCGTACATGCAAAAAAAAATCAATGCTCAACACAATCTCTCACTTCCTCCAGCCTATCCATTCTCAACATACTCCCTGACAACCACAGAATTCTCTCTCATCTTTCCAATCATTGCCAAAAACTTCTCATACCCTTCTCTAGACAATGCCTTTGTAAATCCATCTGCCATCATCTTCCTTGTTTCACAGTACTCAAGAGTAATCTCTCCCCTAGCTACACTATCGCGGATACCATGATATTTGACTCCAATAGCCTTGTGACTAGTCTTGATGAAACCATTGATAGCGTGTGCTTCTTGGCGGCAAAAGGGAAGGAAAACACTTTTCGTATGGTGGAGGGAGTTGATGTGTTTGACATCGACTCTCCTCTCATTGAATTGTTTGCTAAATACAGAAGAAGAAAATGTGCGTTACTATGGGGGTAAACCCCATCTATCTACACTAGTACAACAGAAACGACACACCCATCCAGGGCCACAGCCCTTCTCGTCCACTAACCCAGTGCTCCGCACTAACTACCATATTATATCTACAATGGTGATGATTGGGATTACCTCTCTCTCACTCCCCCTAATCCCACATAGCCTCCCATATCTATATAATATGCTATATTTATGCGTAAATGAAAAAAACTTTTTTATTTTTAAAAATAATAAAACAAAACTTACTCTGACATAGAGAGCATTTTCACAAAACTCAGATGTTTCCCACGTTCTAGTCCCTTTGTCAGTCCATCCGCAATCATCTCATCTGTCCAAACATATGAGATATCTATTACTCCCCCTTTTATCATCTCCCTTAACCACAAATATCTAACACCAACATGCCTGGTCGATGCCTTAAACTGTCCATTACTCAAGCTAGCTATACAAGCTTGGTTGTCATTAAATACTGATAGAACCTGACTTTCCCTAGCATCTTCCTCAGGGTATAGTTCCGCCTGCAACTTTTCCAACCAAATTCCCT
This sequence comes from Choiromyces venosus 120613-1, assembly GCA_003788595.2. Classification (NCBI taxonomy): domain Eukaryota; kingdom Fungi; phylum Ascomycota; class Pezizomycetes; order Pezizales; family Tuberaceae; genus Choiromyces; species Choiromyces venosus. Next base: position 12,981 of record ML120609.1, read on the forward strand.
CCTCTACCGCCAGTGTTGTCGCATTAAATTCTGCATCTGCAGTGGACTTGGCTACAGTTTTCTGGCATTGAGACTTCCAGTGAACCAGTGCACCATAGCGATTGAGAATAATAAACCCACTTGTTGATTTCATTCCATCTGCTCCTCCTGCGAAATCTGCATCGGTATAAACAGTGATGAGAGCTCTCATTTTATTGTCTTTTTCTCCCCCTGAACTCCTATCATCTTTTATTCCAAGCTGTAGTCGTAAGTTGAGGGTTTGTTTCAAATACTGCATAATTCTCTTAACTGCAGACCAGTGGAGTTCAGATGGGTCAGAAGCAAAACGTCCAACAAGGCCTGTAGCAAATGCGATGTCGGGGCGTGTGGTGATTGCTGCATAAGTAAGACTACCAACTGCCTCTTGGTATGTTTGCTGATCAGCCTTCCCCTCATCTTCACAACAATTGTGCAATTTCGCTTTCACATCCATGGGCGTCATGCATCCCTTACAGTTATCCATCTGGAATCTCTTCAACACCTTCTCCAGATAAACCCTTTGACTTAGGTAAATCAGAGCTTTCTTCCGGTCTCGCTCGACAAGCATGCTCAGGAAAAATTTCACATTGCCTAGGTCTTTGATTGTAAAGCGTTGCTGGATGGCTTTCTTCATAGATGAAACCTCAGCCGATGTTCCAATCAAAAGCATGTCATCGACCCAAGCAATAATGGTTGCTCCCGTTCTTGTTGTGTAAATTCCTGCTTCAAATCTAGAGCACCGCATCCCCATCTGTTCCGTGAAATATGATTCCAAGGTATGGTACCAATTGTACCCAGCCTGCTTCAATCCATAAAGGCTTCGCTTCAGTTGAACAGTAACACTTCCCTGGTGAGTCTCAGTCTTCATTTCTTCATCTTCTCACAAAACCACAGATCCACTCTCAGATATTCTAAACTCCCTTGGCAGTCATAAATAGAGCTCCTCGGTAACCTTGCTCTCAAGGAATGCAGTAACAATGTCGAGTTGAATAATCTCTTTGTTTTCAAACGCGGCTTTTGATAAGACAGTTCGGATTCCAGCAAATGAAATAGTCGGACAGTAGGTCTCCGCATAATCGATTCCCGATCACTGGCGAAATCCATAGGCTACAAGGCGTGCCTTATATCTTGCCACTCTGCCATCCTCGCCTAACTTCTCCTGGAGCACCATCCTTGAAGAAATTGTTCGCACATGTACAGGTAATTCCCCTGCACTCACAACTGCCCATGTTTCATGGCTCTCAAGAGATTCCAGCTCACAATTTATAGCCCGAATCCAGTTCTCACGATTTGGTCCATCCAGAGCAGCTATAATTGTACTTGGTCCATCGGCAACCAACAAGGATAAGCCACCACACTCCACATGGTTATTTTCTTCTCCCATCTTGGCTCCATCATCTCTACCTCTCCATCTCCAATAAGGCCTCTCCCAATAGTCTCCCAAGTCTGACTGAATTTCAGATACCATACAGCCATCTCGACGCAGTTGACCAGGTCTATTTTCTGCCGCCAGGGGACCTCCGAGTCCTCTCACATTGTCACTCTGTGGTACCATATTATATCTACAATGGTGATGATTGGGATTACCTCTCTATCAACCATCTCTGATGTTGGTGATATAGGCTTGGTTATTGCAGTAGAGAGTTATCGTAAACAGTGAAGGAACTGTTGTAAAATATGCCGAATGTTGTGAAGAAACTGGGTCCATTGAGTGTCTAGCTGTCTGCCCACCAAGATAGTTCATCCCTATCTCATCTAATAGACTTCATATCTATTCCAGTTGTGATGTGGCATGGGTGCAGGCTATATATTCTACCTCAGCAGTCGACTGAGCACAGGTTGGCTGGTAGATTGACCTCTACAATAGAATCCTTTTGTGCCTAACTGTGGTGCATATCTACTTGTAGACTTCAGAGTAGCTGAACCACCTCCCCAATTGGAATCAGCAAAGGCAACTAAGACCCCTCCATGGAACTGTGAACCTGAAAATCCTTCAATTCATGACAAACCCCCTCCAAGAGTAAGGCAAAGATCGAGTGATCTGCGAAGATAACGGAACACTCTTTTTACACCTGCCCAATGAAAATCAGAAGGGTCATGTGAAAAACGTGCAAGGACCCCAACCACATAGGCAAGCTATGGCCTTGTTATCGTAGTAGCATCCATCAATAAACCAATCGCTTCCTGGTAGAGATGCTTATCACAACGAACATCGTCAACCTCTGAAGGCCAAAAAATGAGACCTCGTTCCATAGGTGTAGAAGTCGAATGCGACTGATCAAACCCAAAATGCTCCAGCAGTCACTTCAAATATAACTGGTGACTGATTGTTATCATTTTTTCCAATCGACGGCGATCAAGCTTTAAACCAACATAGCTTGTAAGGACCCCTGTTTTACTCACTTTGAACTGTCTGCAAAACTTCTCTTTCACCTTTCCAAGATCTTCATTATTATTTCCTGCCTGTAAGAGATCATCCGAGTCGACAAATAGGACAATTAGCATAATAGAATCACCAATGCTGTGATGAAGGAGACTGGCATCAAAAGACCTTGGCCTGAATCCTAAGCCAAACAAATATACTGTGACAGTCTTATACAACTGCCATAGGGACTGCTTCAAACCATAAATGCTCTTTCTCAAAAGTAATCCCCACTTCTCATGATGTTCTCTTCCAGCATTATCCTCCCTCTCAAGTACCAACCTCTTCATATCAAAATCAAAATCTACACCTTTGGGCAAATGCAAATACACAACCAATCTCTCTTCCAATGGACTACCTAAAAATGCACTGCAAACATCAAAACATTCTACCTCCCAATCAAAACTGCCAATTAAAGTCAAAACTAAATTTATCATCTCATGTCTTGCACCTGGAGTATAAGTGTCTATATAATCAACTCCATCAATCTGATGATTTCCTAATGCAACCAATCAACTTTTGAACTTGTCAAGAGTTCCAGAGGAAGTTGTCTTCACACAATAAACCCATTTACTGCCAATACATTTCTGACCTGCAGGGATCTCCACAATCTCCCCCAGTTAGTTTTCCTCCATAGCTTCCAACTCTTTACACATGGACCTGAACCACTCTTTCTTCTCTGGTGACCTGACTGCTTGTTGGTAAGACTTTGGTTCCAGTATAACCTGTGTAAGAAAGCCAGGTGATGGAGGTTCTCTGGGTGAACGAGTCTGTCATGGCATGTCTATGTTAGCCACCTGGTAACCTGATGAACTCTGAAGTGCTTTCAGCTCTTGAGTTCCTTTTCCTGACAACTTAGGTAAAGGCAGCTGCTCCAAGACTTCAGCAACCTCCAGATTATTCTGTCCTGGTAGTCTCACCCCACTCTCAACTTCTCCTTCTGCTCCCTCTTCCTCTTCTGCTTCTGAGCAACATTTGCTATCAGGTACTCTAGGAGGCTCAAGTGACAAAGCATGATCCACCTGATCTAATGGGTTGAGTCTCCTGACTATAGATGATGCAGATGAAACTGGCCTTGGAAACTCCTCAATCCCATCTTGGAAGACCTGTGGATGTGCATCAAGTATCCCCTCATCATAGTTAACCGGAGTAGAAAATGGCGTAGACTAATGTCAAAAAACTCCCTCTTCTCCAACAAAATTCTTCCAGTGAAATAGTAAACTTTTCTTCTTCTTTAAAAATTATATCCCTTGAAACGAACATCCTCTTTGTCACAGGATTATAAATTTTGTACTGCTTACTCATCAAGCAATACCCAACAAACACATACTTCTCACTCCTCTCATCTAACTTCTTTGTATTTGTGCTGGAATGTGAACCATCGCTACACATCCTCAAACCTTGAGGTGACTGAGCTCCAGCTTGGCACCAAACCAGCCTTCATAAGGTGTCTCAAAGCTGTGATCGAAGACTTCAAAAGCTCGTATTGGTGTATCATTTTTAATGTAAGTTGCAGTAGAAACTGCCTCCTCCCAGAATGTCCCCAGAAGTCTTGCACCAACTAACATACTTCTCATTCTACCACCAATAGTTCAGTTCACTCTTTCACTCACACCATTTGACTGAGGTGTAAAAGGAGTTGTTACCTGAGACTCAGTTCCCTCCTTCCGCAGGTAATCTCAAAACTGTATCAACATATACTCACTACCACCATTCATTCTAAGCTTAGCAATGAATAAAGAAAGATCTGAAGGTGTTGGATTGTTGGAATTTGTAGCTCGAACAGTCCAATGCTTAATAACTGCCATTTGATAGTCCTGAAATGCCGCAAAGGCATCAGACTTCTTCTTCAAAACATAAATTACCATAAATCTTGTGAAGTCATCTATAAAAAAGATGTAGTAGATACTTCCAGAAAGTGAGGATGTAGGAATACGACTGGACAGATCCAAATGAACTAGTTCCATCAGTCTTGTTGCTTGTGAAGAAATCGGTAGAGGAGTAAATAGTTTCCATATTTGTTTCCCATAAATTCAATCGACATAATAACATTTTCCACTTAAGCGCTCCGGTATCCCCAAGCTGAAGTTGACCAGAGACTTTATTGCAGTGGGACCAAGGTGGCCTAGTCTTTTATGCCATAATAAAAAAGATGAAGAGGTTCATGAGAGGTAAGTGGCATGGGTTTCGGTAACAGCATCCAAATTGACTAGTGGATTAGCAAGAAGGAGAGGGTAGAGATGATCCACCTCTAGTGCCAAGCCAACTACCCTACCATCTAAACCCTGCTCTCACAAATATAGTCCATACCCCTTCACATGCTCAACATAAATACCAACCTTTCCTAACTGTGCATGTGAGATAAGGGTAGTGCTGAGTGATAGAACATGAAGAACATTCTGGATTGTCACCAGAACAACCAGACCAAACACCAGCAAGCTCAACCTAATTTTCCCCACACCAGTGGCATATACCAAATGATTATCTGCTACCTCTACCTGACATTCTGTTCTTTGCAACTCCTTGTACTCAACAAACAATGACTGATCCCAAGGCATATGTCTTGAATAACCAGTATTTATGTAACCATCCAAGTTACCTCCTGATACCCGATCCTGGTCTTCGTCAATAACTGGAAAGCTAATGCAAGCTCTTTCTCTGGTGGCATTCCTATTGAAGGCTACACTATCCGGCCGATGAGCAGGACTAGTGGCAATTGCGATGTTTCTTATTTCTCCTTTCCGAGATGTTTCTTGTCCTTGTCCAAAGTGGGTACCACCCCCTGGTGATCAACAATCCACTCTCTGGTGGCCTTTCCTACTACAATTGAAACAAACTATGTCACGCATACTCCTGCTCCCCTGAACTTCACCTTCTTGTCTACTACTTTCACTGTTACTCTGATTTATTTGTTACTCTGATTTATTCATCCCTCATTCCATGGTGGTGAATTCACAGAAACTCTTCATTGTTCAAGGTAGTGGGGCTTCTTACTAGTAGGTATTGTACGAACATAAAGTGCAGTATCGCTTGCAATTCCACGTGATTTCTGTAGATCTACTTTGTAATCTTTCAACTGACACTTTATATCTGCATAGGTATAGTCAACGTTTCCTCTAATGGCTCTCTTAACTGAGTTTCACTCATCTGGAACTCTGTGCATTGCAGCATTTATTCTTTCTTCCTCAGATACTGGTGTCCCATGGATCACTGCTAAATCTGCACATAATGACTCTATCTGTAAAAAATATGCTTTTACCATACCGGATTCCTTCAATGAGATCCTGGCTAAGTGGTTATGGATATTCCTTCCTTATTCTTTTACTAGACTCTTATACTGATCCTGGATTGTTTTCCATAAAGCAGTCAGATTGTTGATGGACATATATTCTAGAAGTAAGTCCTCTGATATATCGAGATGGATGGTACCAGTGGCTCGATCATATCTAGTCCAATAATCCCTAATATCATGCTTGATTGTACGTCTAGTAGTATCATCATGATCATCAGTAGTAGGGCCAGGTTTACCTTACTCCTGTACAACAATATACCAAACACCATTTCTCTCCAATGTTGACTTTATCTGAACAATCCACTTATAAAGTTGGACTCTGTCAGCTTCTTGAATGATACTATCGTCATTGCCATAGTGGTGATAAAATGTCAAACAAAAATAAAAATAAATAAAGGACGAAGAAAAATTAGTGATCAGATTGCACGTCAGTGGTAAGGGCTCATAACCTATAGAAATAGATCATAGATGTAGTGCAGAAAATGGCAACTAGATGTAGAGGAAGAGAAAACTGGCAAATGATAAAGATGCTAGTTAAAGACAGAACAGAGATATATATATATCTCCCAAATAGCAAAACTTGAACATCTCTCAAACTAAACACTCCAAATATCTCCTCCTCAGTACTATCCAGAACATCATCAAATAAGCAACCGTGATCTAAACTAATCCATAAGCATAAGAAATAGATAAATAATCTGGAAACTAACATCTAATACAACCAAGCATAAAGCCAAACAAATCCTCAACTAGCCTAAGTGCCTAATGTCGAAAGGCATAAGGCTGAATAAAACCAAACAACAAAACACAACTAGCCTAAGTACCTCATGCCGAAAGGTGTATGGAATAATGGCAAAACCAAATAACCAAACTGATACCTGATGCCTAATAGCATCCGATGCAAAAACCCAATCTCGTAACCATAACCATAGTAGCTGTAACTGCTCCTGTACCTGCATGTCCTATAGGCAATCCAACAAGACCAACCTTAAGAAAACAGCAGCAGTATCATGCTGGCTAAAGCTGCAAGCAGTGAAAGACATCCAAAAATTCCTAGGATTCTGCAACTTCTACTGAGGATTCATACAAGACTTCAGCAGCATTGCAACACCCCTCATGAAACTCACCAAAAAGCATACAAAATGGCAATGGCAAAATGAACAGAATTAGGCTTTTGAATATTTTAAGAGGACTATGACAGAAACACCGGTACTTGCACACTTTGACCCCTCAAAATAGATAATCTTGGAAACAGACACCTCAGGCCATGTCTGTGTAGGAGTACTCTCCCAGAGAGATACTGATGGAACTACCCACCTAATAGCATCCTGCTCAAAACCCATGACTGATGTAGAAAAGAACTATGACATTTATGACAAAGAATTGCTAGCTATGATTCAAGCATTTAACAAATAGTCATGCTATATGGAAGGAAGCAGCTACCCAATCCAGATATTTACAGATCATGCTAACTGAGTTCTCTTTATGAGGAACAAAGAACTAGATAGAAGTCAAATCTAATGGGCAGAAAGATTAGCCAATTTTGACTTCAAGATTATGTATAAAAAAGGAACACTGAATAGGAAAATGGCCACTCTAACTAGGATGCCAGGAGACATCCTGTAAAAGAGATTGCTGATTCCTCCAAAACTGCAACCATAATAAGTTTGAACTACTGGGAAGAGGAACCAATACTAGAGGATAGCTGACTAATAGCAGGAAACGTGTGGGGAGACATGGTCATGGTACCAAAATTGAAACCCTGTGATGCATTACACTAGACTTTCTGCTATGAGGACAACTGTACCACTCACCAAGATGACAAGGAAAGAAGCAGCTATAAACAAAAGTTTGAAGCTATTATAGCAGAAATAGCCAAAGACGATGAAGTAGAACTAAAAGAACTGATGAAGGAAGATGAGAAAATTCAACAGATAATCCAAGACTTGGGAACTGGAAAAACTATTAGCAAAGATACTGAACTAGCACTTCACCAACTGGTCAATAGAATCCTCACCTATGAGGGCAAGATATGGATCTCCAATAACTCTAAAATCGGAATCGGAATCCTGTAGACAAACTATAACAGCATAATAGTAGGACATCAAGGAATGGTGAAAACATATGAAAATATAACAAGACAATACTACTGGCCCTCTATAAGAAAGGATATCGAAAGATATGTAAAAAAGTACAACATTTGCCAATGGACAAAATTGATCAACCACTCCCCCTTTGGATTGCTAAAACCGGTCAAAGCACCTGAAAGACCTTGAAGCTCCATCAGCAGGGATTTCATCACAGGTCTGCCAAAATCAAACCAGCACAATAGTATATGGGTAGTGGTGGATAGACTCACCAAAATAGTATACTTCATACCCTGCAAAGAGATGATGAGAATGCCAGAATTTGCAAAGCTATTCATGAACACGATTTTCCCTCATCATGAACTCCTAAGTGCCATAGTCAGTAATAGAGGATCACTGTTCACCTCACAATACTGGGAAGAACTGACAAAAATCTAGGGAATAAATGAAATTTAAGCACTGCATTCGACCCCCAAACAGATAGGTAAACAGAATGAATTAATGCCATCCTAGAACAATACATACATGAATACTGCAACTATCAGCAAGATGACTGGTCAGAACTCCTCCCATTTGTACAATTCGCCTACAATAATTCCTATCAAGGAAGCATTAAAACTATCCCATTCTTCACAAATTACAGATTCTACCCCAAAAAAGAAACATTGATCATCAAGGATGCATTATTAGGACCAGCCAATATTAAAGTATATACAGATGAATTATTACAACTGCATAAATCCTTTACTGCAGAAATAGCATGGTCTGAGGCATGGCATAAAGAGTCTGCTAATAAGAAAAGATTACCTGACCCCAACCTCTTAATTGGAGACAAAGTGTGGTTACTTAAACATCATATTCAGACCACAAGACCATCAGATAAACTTGATTACAAAAAACTCAGAATATTCTCCATCTTTGCACACATAGGCTCTAGAGCATATAAGCTGGACCTTCCGCTATCAATAAATATCCACCTGGTCTTCCACATTTTGCTCCTCCAACCTTACATTAATAACCCTCTCTCTCTTCAATACAAAGAACCACCCGTATCTATCAGCATAGATGATGAGAAAGAATACAAAATAGAAGCCATCATCGATTTGAGACTACATCATGGTAAACTACAATACAAAGCCCAGTGGACTGGCTATGACCCTTCCCACGATCAAGAGTGGTACCCTACTGATAATTTCACCAACTCACCTGAGTTAATCAAAGAATTCTATCAGAAATACCCACACAAATCCAAAGCAAGCACTACCCTATGAAGAATACAGATACATAATTCCCATCCCCAACAGTAAAGTTCATGAACTAACACAAATACCTAGTAGATGAAGAAACAATCCAAGCACTCCTCAAAGTAACAGCAGCCATTGAAAACCAAGATCCTTATCATCTACTTACCCCAAACAATCATCAAAGTATATTTCCTACAGAACCCATCAGAATATCAGCATCAATAGTTTGAAACAATGATCAAGATAAAGAACTACAAACAGACTGACCTATTGACTATCAAACATGCCATGCTTACTGGAACACTCTACAGTTATATCAAGCTCAGCTTAGAATATATTAAAGTCAAGCAGAACTCATCAAACATTTACAGTGAAGAGTAAACCTACTTGAGACTGCCAACTATCATCTTAGTCACAAATGCAATCAGCAAACTCAAGCTATTGTGGGGCTTCAAAACCAAAATGCATGTCTACACAGCCTACAGGTACCACCTATGATTTTCCCCCAACATCTCCACCCTACTGCAACTTTACCAATGATGCCTGGCCAGAACCCAATCTCACTAAACACCTATCAGCAGAACCAAACCCTTCAACACCAAAGGAACAGACATCAAAGAAAAAACCACATCAATCAGATGAAGGCTCTTGTGAACGCAATGAATGAAAACTGCAGATCAGATTTATCTCCATTAGCAGCAATGATGATACCATCCCAGACCTTCTACAGGCCACCACTTAGGCTACAAGTAACCACTTTGCACCCCCAAGAAGACTCTCCTCAGTCTTTGAATCCATACAAGATTGACACCCAGAATTTTCGACAAAGCTCAGGCCTGAAAGGGGAGCTAATATCACAGATTGTTATTTTCACATACCAAACACTGGTGCTCTCACTAGTAGCCATGCTCCTCACCTACATCTATGCAAAGCTCAGATAAATTGTATCTTCAATAAGATCACTCAAGAGCTCAACCAGATGACACATGAATATGTGCAGCTACAGCTCTACTGGTCCTGACAAGTCTTCAGATCCTGGAAAAGGTGGAGGAATAGGTTTCCTTTGTTATATAGTTTCATTTATTTTATGATTACCTTATATGATGAGGTTGTTATGACAACCACTGACAGATTAATGGCAGCAGGCTGGAGGACTTCCTTATATATGATTATATTATTTGTTGTTTATACCAGCCATCATATTAATAGTATTTCCATGAAGGAATTCAGGACATTGGGAGATGGCTGTGAAATGATCATATACTATGCATTTGAATAAGAAGGAGACTAGTGTTGGATATATAAAGCCTAGAACTTTCATGTTGTTTAGTTTCCTTGCACAATCACTTTTACACATAAGCTACCACTTAGTTCACATATCATAGTCCCATGTGCATCTAACCTATATCTCGAAGGGTGAGAAGAAGGCTGTGATTGACATTGAGTGATCCTGTGAACACTTATACCATTCTACTACGATCATTACTTGATTGAGATATCTGTGGCTTGACCCAGTAATATTAAGAGTAATAGAGCAAACATTCTCCACTGTGTCAAGAAGTAGTGGTTTGTTACACCAAGGCCATCAACCAAATTTCCCAATACTTTTGAATTTGACAAGTAGTGTCTGAACATGATACTTTCAAAATGCAAAAGAGAGCAGAAATATATCAGAACTGTTGGAGACTGTTAGTATTAAGAGAAACTGTTTCAGGAGAAGTTTCAAGGAGTTCATCAGTGGGAAGGTACAGAGCTTCAGAGAAAGTGGAAGCTATTGTGGACCAGGCTGAGAAAGGTCTTATTGCTTAGGAACATTTGTGTATATATAGGACACCTCTGATAATATAAAAAGAATAATTATGACACAGCAAGCATTTCCTCCATCATAATAGCTAAATTTATTAGGTTTTGAGCCTCTATTGCACCACGAAATAAAAACACTCTTCCTCCTCTACAAGCAAATCTTTTATCCTTTCTTCTCATCTTTTCTTCACCATCAAACTTTAACTACTGACACCAGAACTAAAATCAACTCTCTTGATCCACCATTACCAGTACACAGTTACACAACTCTGCCTTCACCTCACTTAGCCATTCAATAGAGAAATTGGATGGATCCATTATCATCAGATCGGAAAAGAGTAAATGGAAAATAAAACTCCACGAAAAGAGCAGTGGATAAAGAGACTAGAAGGAATCTGTACACGATAAGTGTGAGTAACCTCTAACCATTATGGCGAAAGTAAGCATCTGGACATACATCTCTGATACTTTTTCCGGAATGGTTTCCATAATCTGCTCTCTAAGAATGTCGTCCATGTTGTCAGGCTCTGTGTCCTCCTCTAATTTCGTCTTTAATAATATTTTAACATCATCTTTTGATGGAGTGACTAAGATAGTATCCATATCACTGAAATATCTCTTTATTTCATCAACAATCAATGGCCTTGCGGTTAGGAATAACCGGACATTTGGCAACTCCCGGATGATTTCTCGAAGTGCCTTCAGAAGGCCAGTGCGATGATCCGGTAGAGATTCATCCAAACCATCAACACATATAACTACCCGCTCTCTTTGCGCAAGCACCGCCTTCAGCATTTTGAGGAGTTCAGAAGTCTGCGGACCTACTCCCCCCAAATGCCTTTTTCCAACATCGAATGCTTTGCGTATGTCCTCTGGGATGTTTCCATCCCCCACCACCTGTTTGAGGATTGCGCCGATCATGTTCGATGTGGTCTGTTCCTTTTTATCGAAGTAGTCGCAATATAGAGCAGTGACTGTGATATCCTGTCCGCTGTCCTGAAAATGATCGATTACGAGAGAGCTAAATTGCATGTAGTTAGTGATGTGTGCTTTCCTTCACCTGAGATTCTTTCCGTTACCTAAGATGGGTCTTCCCCACACCCGGATCACCATGGCAGAAGAGCACTGAGTGAGCAGATCCATCTTCTACCGTATTCCATCTTTGGAGCTCCCTCGTCTGAAAAATCCATTGTCCGACGCCATCAAGTCGGCTCTCGCGTAGATGTTTATGTCATTGCCGAAGCTCAAGAGGTGACAACCACTCTAGCAACTGAGCCTTTTCATGTTCGACTGTCGCGTTGACGACGGTGTTGAAGCTATTGATGTTAAATGAGTGGGTATTACTGGTGTAGGCCATATTGCCTGAGGTCTTGCAGATAAAGGATAAAGATGGTTCGGAATGATGATGGATAAGTTCGGTGTAGCATGGTGGGCAACAGTCTTCTCATAAGATAAGAACATCAGCTGGGGAGTAAGGCTGCCAATTATTGCGGTTCGGCATTTCATCTAATCATGTCGACAAGGCTCAACTTCTATAACCCCACCTCTTGCAAGCCTTCTTTATCTCATAGAAGAACCTCGATATTCCTGCGGCTGAGATGGCTAGGTAGCTACTTTCCCCGCAGACAACTGCCGGATCAACTACCAAATTGCTACCGACACGACAGGACCACTCCGATTTTAGCACAATTCTATCGTTACTCGCTTTGAGACTAATTTAACTTAATACACTCGCAGTTTGTTAATAATCCACCGAGTCGAGTAACTTGATACAACCGTGCCACAGCAAAACCTCAATTCCCGGTAACGTAGTCTAGCCACATTCCCCTTTGATACTGCGCGTGATGGCTCAGTCGCTGCCCCGGGTCACTCGCCGTTTTTCTGTGGCTTGACCAATCAAACCGTGAGTATCAGTTGTCCACCAACCATCACTCAGCTCAATCTCAAGTTTCGCTACACTTTTGTATGGCCAGCGAGTGACCCGGGTCGGCGACTGAGCCATCACGCGCAGGAACATCATTTTTTTACTGTAAAAAATAGTCTCAGACAAGTTAACTACGACAGCTGTCGATAGATATAACCCTCACCTGCTTGATCTGGGCAAGCTGAAGTCGCCAGTTTTCTTCTTACCAGACTCATTTGACGGTTATACTGTATTTATGGACCGCGCTTGTATAAATCAAACCAATCGCTACTTGGCAGAAAAGAAAGTGACAGTCGACTAATCCCCCCAATTCCCTCAATCACGAATAGGAAATTAATATAGGATTGATGCCACAACCTTCTCTAAGATAGCATTTCCCAGAGCGTTTTACCCCTTAGTGCACTATCATCATAGACTGTATAAAAGATAGAGGCTAAAGCAACAAGCTTACTGACCACGATTAGTCTCGTTTGGGAACCTAGGAGAGCTCTCTTTGAGAATTGAGATCTAAATCCCTGCTTGCGATGATTTTAACCCTTCAGAATATACGCAAAACAAGAATTCACAATTCCTGCCAGTTCTACAATTGAAACGGTGTGAGGGAAAACCATCAGGAACAGCCAAAATTTCCAGTGTGTTGAGGGACAATGACATCTCAGCGTGCACTTGTAACTACATACCGGCCATCGGAATCTACAAAACAAATAACACGAAAAATTTCATGGAAAGAAGTATGGTGAGATTTATTCCTTTTCTTGGGTTTCTTTGTGGCTGATGTCATTGGGCACTTCGGTGAACCATCACTCGCAATGGACCCCAATCAAGTATGAGCTGAGGGATTGTTACTTTTTCTTTTTACTGTTGACCATGGCCTGATTATGTTTTAGGTTTGGAAGGCACAAAGCCCATGAAGAGAATTCGTTGTTCGATATCTATACCCATGGTAAGTTAGTATTTTCCTGCCGTCTGAATTCTTTCGCTTTATTAATCCCGAACTAGGCGAAACTGCCAACTCTGTTTCCACGTACTGTACCGTATCTGCAATTTATTCTGTCGGGTTATCATGCATGTACGATCTTGGCGACAAAAGAAACTGACACCCACAGGGTTTTCCATACAAAATGCCCAAGTTTAGCCAACCACCGCAAAGGCACGCTAGAGTTTTTTGTCCTTTAAACGGTGATCAGATGAAAGGGAATGGCAGAGAATCTAACATATAAAATTACCAATTTTTTTGATTCCACTGAACCCTGGTGGTTAGTGAGTGAAGCTAACCAGAATGGTTGCCATGTGGAAATCCCATACAAATTGCTGGTTTTGGCAAAAATTTGGCCTTTCTCTCCAGAACTCTGGCACTCAGAATCTTTAGCATGGTTTCTGTAACCTGGCTTTCAGTTATGTATATCTTCACGTTAAATTGTGCTATTCAAAAAATCGGTAGATTTTTCTGAGGTAGTGGTGGTGAGCAGGCGCATGTTGAAAATAGGCATTTTGTATGGAAAGCCTGGTGGGTGTCAGTTTCTTTTGTCGCCAAGATCGTACTGTACGAGATCAAACTCCCGGCAAGCAAATATATTTTGAATTCCAAATATTAAATGGTGCTACAAGCGACTCGAATATTCAAAAAGTCCAAAGCCGAATGCAGGTGATTAGGGAAAACTACTGGTTCGGTCGTTTTCTACAGTAATGCTGATCTGAGATGTATTTCTACACTGACATAAAATTGTAACCATGTATTAACATACTTAATTACTGCATGCCTGGTTGTTGCTCTTGGGTGTAGCATTTCGGTGGCTGGAGAGATGTCATGTTGTCGGAGAGGATATCCTTCCATCCCACAATCTAAGGATGGATTGTGGACCGACAAAATTTGCTGGTGACGGCTTAGGAGAAGAAAAGGAGAAAAAAAAACAAAGAATGTTCAACACCAAAAAGTTTATCTTCATAGCTTCGAGTGAATTTTCTCGAGTCTTCTCAATATTTTTCACTTCAACCTTGGTTTAACAAACTGATAAACCGGGCCTAAGATGGTGGTATTTAAATGGTAGACTATCGCCAACGAACACTTAAAAGAAAAAAAAAACAAAGAGATACTTCGATAATTGATGAAGGACGTATGAGGTGAGCATGGATGAGCATGGAATGCTTTTCGGGTGGAAATGTATCAGTCCTAGGACTTGCGCGTGCCTGCAGCTCCAAACAAAATTGAAGCCACCACATCCGATACTCTTCGTGCAACGCTCATTACGGAGTGTAATTATGCAATTCCGAAAATGCCTTGAATGGTAATGGAAGGCTCGATCTTTTTCGAGGGACTCTACGAGTAGCTATATCGTCTTAACTCGCGGAACCTCTGCCAGTTCCTTTGTCTCTGCGGCAGAGGCAAAGTAGAGCTGGGCCAACAAATAGGTATTGCAATTATCCAGTATGTTTAAATATAATGGTCACTCGGCGACGAACCCTAGAAAATAACTCCTCCAACAAAAAAGAGCATTCTGTGTATGATCACATTTCCCATTATCCATGATCAGCCTGTGATATCCCTAAGATCCCAATTTCCTTGCCCTTCACTGTAACTTGATATTTCCTCCAAAAATACCCCACCCTAAATGCTGTCAGTACATACATCTTATGACACCTGGGAAGTTATCCCTATCAAACAGCAACACCTCCCGTGAGAAACATTTTCTATAGAAACAAAAGAAATAATCTTCTAAAAGAAAAAACGAAGGAAAATAACATAAGAAAGAATTAGGAACATATAATAGGAGAACATCCCTAGACAAAGGGATCGGATGGTCACCGGTCATTCCCAACACAAAAGCCAGCGTCATGTCTTGGCCATGAACCGTTTTCCCACCCTCGAATTGATTATACATTTAAACAGGAATAGCGAAGTCATTAGGAGTAATGATAAAGAAGCAGTGATGGAAATGAAAAAAGGGATATAACGACACGGTAAAGAGAGAAGCAAACGTAGAGAACCATGGCAAGCGGGGGGGGGGGTTCGGCGGGGAAATGTGTGGGGGATAGCAGGCTGTGAGTTGGAATATCAAAACAAACGAAATCTTTTAAAGGGGGGTTCAGATGGCTGGGATAGCTCCATTGTAATGGCCTTAGATGATTCGTCCATAACTGCTGATTTGGCAATGAGGTTCCGCCGTTCCTCTAGTAGTTTTACCACATGGACATGATCTCTCTCTCCAGCAAAGGAAAATGGTGTGCAGCCCTCGTTATCTGCCCTGTCGGGGTCAACATCGTTCTGTTCCAACAGCAACTCCACAATTCCCTCATTCCCATACTCGGCAGCGAGCGAAAATGGTGTTCGGCCCTCATTATCTGCCCTGTCGGGGTCAACATCGCTCCACTCCAACAGCAACTCCACAACTTCCTCACGCCCATTCTCGGCAGCCCGCGAAAATGGTGTTTGGCCCCAGCCATCTGCCCTGTCGGGTTCGACATCGTTCCGTTCCAACAGCAACTCCACAATTCCCTCATGCCCATACTCGGCAGCGAACCAAAATGGTGTTCGGCCCTCGTCATCTGCCCTGTCTGGATCGACATCGTCCCGTTCCAACAGCATTTTGACAACCGCACCATACTCGCACTCGGCGGCCCACGAAAATGGTGTCCGGCCACCGTTATCTGCCCTCTCGGGATTGACATCGTTCCGCACCAACAGCAGCTCCACAATTCCCTCATGCACATGCTCGCCAGCGAACGAAAATGGTGTACGGCCGTCAAAATTTGCTTTGTCGGGATTGACATCCCTTCGTTCCAATATCATCTTCACTATCCCTCCATCCCCTGTTGTTGCGGCCCATGACAACACTGTGTTGCCAAAAATGTCGGCTGCGTTGAGATCCCAATCTTTGGTTCCCAATAAAGCACTCATTATTTCCTGAACCCCGAAAACGGCCGCACCATGGGGCCCGGTGAAGCCTAGTGGCATATATCGCTTATGTTCTGGGATCATATACCAGTAATATACCGGGTTATTCCACAAGAGCAGCGCGCTGGCCACATGCGTCTCGAACTGTTCGAGCAACCTGATTGCAAGTTCTTTCACGCTTTGGTTGGTTTCCCTTCTAGCATGTGCTCCCCAGTAGCGGGATGCATATTCTAGAAAGGGAGTTGTTGGCGGGGGTGAAGAGAGCGTGGGGGAAAGGTCTCTCTCTACACCCTCTGCATATGTGTCGCTGTAATCTATCTTAATTTCGCGTCTTCTTCCTGTCTCGCTCCGATCCTAATCTCCGTTAGTACACCTATAGAGTAAGTCTCGCCCCTAACGCCGGCCTTCTCGATACGGTTTGGAACCCCCATGTTGGTCCCAACCTTCTAGACTTGGTGCTTTTAGTTGGGTGCTAGGCCTGGTATAACTCGACGCCAGATCCTAACTAATGTGATCTAAGTAGGAGACGGTGACAGGCGGAACATGTGAAGTGTGATGTCCTCATATAGCATCGGTTAGGATGTGAAAAGGTATCAGGGGTAAGATACTAGCGCCTCCAGACGAACTGGATGGACTTGATAGTCAGGTAGT
>ML120609.1:34865-55280 GCA_003788595.2 Choiromyces venosus 120613-1
GCACAATTGACATTCGAATGCTTTACCCAGGGAGTTTGACCCTTGTAGAGGACAATTCTGCTGTGGCCGGATCGTTCTTTACTAGCGATAGTGGAAATGATCCGCTTCCCCCATCATCCGCTTTTACCTCTACATGTTGTACCATTCATCCATTGGATCAACTGCATCAAAATTTCGCTCCTCAGACTTCTAGTGCAGTACAATTGGATGACCTAGGGTTTAAATTCGATCAATACGGGTACATGCAAGAGGTCTCGTCTCCTCAATTACCTCAAATGCTGCCAGATCTTATTGCAGATGTCGAGGACGATGTTAGAGCAAGGAATAGAGAGAGAAGTAGCAGATCAGATAGTCTAGTTTTCGCCGGAATCGCAGGTATGGAGCATCAAGAAGGTCATGATAGGACTGTAAGTACCCCATNCTCTACAAATTTGATATACTAATTTTCTGTAGGTCGCCGGTTCCCAAGGTCCAAATACCTATGCCCCTCCTGATGTGTCGGTCTCCATCAATTCTCCCCACCATCTTGCAGGCCCTCAAGATATCGAAATGGGAGATGTCGAACCTGAATCTCAACCAGCAGGAGACGAAGGTGTGGCAAGAAATGCTAGGAAAGGCCATGGTCGTGCCATCCCAAAAGGGCCAGTAACTGACAATGTACCACAATTCAAGACTAAAGAAGTAATACTGTGGACTCAACAGTATCTCGAGAATATGGAAGCAGCTATCAAAAAACGCCGAGCTTCCAAAATTTCTAGACTTGCTAAGCAAAACGCTCATACTCGTATTTTTAAATGGAGTGTCTTCGGAGAGTTAAGACATCCAATTCTACAAAATGTGTTTTCAGGAGAGGCAATTCTAGAGTCTATTCAGAAGGGCAATGAGTCTACCGAAAAGTGTAAGAGAGGGGTTGAAGGCCAGGAAATCAAGGATGAAGAAGAAGAGGGAAGAAGAGATCGGGCTAGGTCTGATATTTATGAAGACGATGGTTTCCTACTGCGTTCTGAGACTGGGCTTGGCCTTCCAGAGTCAGAAGTGGGCAGAAAAGGCTCAGATTTAGGAAGCGAGGGTTCTCATCAATCTAGCCAACAGTCATTGCTTTAGGCAAAGGGGGACGTTCCTTGATCTTGCCCCGAGTCTCGTCAGCTCTCAATTGGCGGATTTCCTTCAAGCTCCTTTGGCGGTGATCTTCAGGGCCTCTCCACCACCCAGCATTCTCATCAAAGCAGTCCCTTGGCAGCTAAAGCTATTAGAAGAATAAGCATTCTCCAATCACCAATTGGAGAGAGAGATGAAGATCTTGACATGCCCGAAATTGATGCCGCCGAAGGTTCAGTCGACATAACTGAACAATTTGAGTCCTTCAACCTAGGTGCCAACTCCGAAGCAGAAACTGACAATTCTGTGGAAAAAGATTGTTTAGAATTCTTCAAGTTAGTCCCAATTTGCTTTACCCTATTGTGTTAACTTTATTAATTGCTCGATCAACAGTTTCCTCGGAGGTGAGATTCACAAACTTGATAGTCGCAATGCCGATGAAGAGATTGCAGGCCACCCAAACCTCATAACTCTTGAGCATCTCATCGATCCTAGGAGCAATAAACCTGAGGTGGCAGCCAGTGCCTTTGCGCATCTACTTTTGCTGGGCACTAAAGAGGTAGTCAGTCTCAGCCAGGAGGAAGCTTACGGGACCATCCAAATTAGCATTACCTGAGGGTGATATCAACCCAATTATTACGGTTAATCCAATAGATGGATGGGAATGGGATTAACAATTAATATAGATAGGTAGATAAATTAGCAATGCCGATGTCCCTACACAGCAATGTTTTGACTGACGCCATTTCATTAGCAATGATCACTGAATGGACAGAGAACAAGTACTGGTGTTCATATTGATCATGACTGCTCCTGTGATGTTGGATCGAGTTGCCCATGTGTAACAAAGTCCCTAAAGCAGCCCATGAATTCAGCAAGTCAGTCTTCAATACTTTAGCCAGTAAGAGGGGTAGACATTAAACAGACTCACCTTGTGTTTGTGCAATCTTTCTTCGTGTACTGCTGTTGTGTGGCTCTGTTTTGCAATCGCGTTGTTGGATAAGGGTGGAAGACTTTGTCTATGATACTTCTCCCCAAGTGCTGGGGAAACCCCTCCCTTATACAAATCATTCTGTGCGCCATGTATTCAGTGCGCTGTGCCACAGGTAATTATCCCTACCAGTCACGTTGTTCGGCCAAGCCCGGCTTGCAGCCTTCCGAAGCATCCCTGCTTCCCTAGCGTTCTGAGATACCGTACTGTTATCGAGTTGGGGGCGGGTCAGGGTTCTTTGGTGGGTATTGGCACTGCAAGAATGTGGGTCCACAGTGTAACGATTGCTACCTGTTATGCGGCTGATAATGTATGGGCTTACCCCTGAGAGGACAGAGGTATTCTGTCTTGTCAAAACGCTCACAACTTCTGTCTAGTACGGGTGTAAACTGAGTCCACGAATTTATTCCTTAACGACCTCAAAAACTAGAACAGAAAAGAAAAATGAAATGTAAGGGTGCAAAAGTCCCTCAACTACCATGAAGCAAAGCTCGAACTATTCGGTCAATCGCAAAAGCAGAATATTCTTCCTGTGAACGAGCCTCTTCCTTTAATAGGCAATATTCCGACTAATGAGGGCGATAGTCTTACCTATCGCCGTGGTAAAAGTGCGTGAAATTCGGTACAGACGAAGGGATCCCATGGACGGATGAGACATGCAGATTCCCCGCCTTCCATACGGTAACTCTAATCTGTGGCTAAGCAACTTTCCCACAGAGAAACAACTGATATTTCATGATTTTTGTGGGGCACAGTTGCTGCGTTACAAATTAGAGTTACCGTATATGGAAGGTGGGAATCTGCATGTCTCATCCCATGGGATCGGAGAAGGGCAATTTAAGGTTGGAAGGGTGGTGGGTGTGTTGGCTGCCCTGCACCGTCGATCTCCCGTGCTACCACCTCCATATCTATGGTTGCTAGCCGAGTCAACCGAGATCTCGGTAACTCCCCCTCCTCTACCCCTAAGTCCCATGGATGGGACTTAGGTCACCACTACTCACACACCGCCCAGTTCTTATACCCTAACCATACCTAAGCTTCCTACCTCCCGATTCGAATGGCGGATTGGCCGTATATATCTTGGTTAGCACCGTTTTATCCCACGCTTTGAAAGTATTTTTCTTTTGTTTCTACAAATGAATTTCTTTGGAAATTGATTTACTGCATTTGATATCTCGTGGCATATTTAGAGTAGGCTTTGGTTCGGTAGGATATTGTCACACGTGTTGTGGGACAGCTAGTTACTTACGAAGAACTTTGTAAGTGATGTTGTGTTGTTTCCGCATCACTGATTTGTAGTATTGTTGTTATCGTTCTGGTACTTAAAAGGCTCTGTGACCCTATGGGAGGGAGGGGGAAGAAGAACAGAGATCTATCGAGCAGGAGACAGGAAGAATACAGAGATTGAGCAGTTGTGAATACTCCTGACAGAGCTTTGGTATCGTTCATGAAGTTTATCGGTTCTCTTCTTTACATTTCGTTTGCCTTTCGTCTTTGACTTTTTCATACTGTTGGGAAACAACCTCGTTGACCCAAAATATCACAATACTGGAGGGAAGTTGTTGTCATCGGGGCAAGTGAGAATACCCCTGACCTTTTAGCAATAACATCATCCGTTACAAGCGGCACAACCAATAGCAACCCGGACCTCTATTGACCTACTTTTCCCCGGTGCCAATACCCACCAAAGAACATCAGACCCCAAACAAAGAGCAACAGCTGGTGCCCGAAAGGCGAGTGGGTGCAAGAGGGTCTGGCAACTCTACATTTTAACTCATTTGCAACTAGGATCACGGCTTCTCAAGGTTTAGATCGAGGCCACAGGCGTCTCCGTGGTAGTGCCCTTAGTGCATTTGTTCGAGCACTGTGTGATTCTCAGGATTTGAGACTGGATTCCCCGAACTCTTCCGGGCAGCTTGAAGAGGTAACTTCAAGTGGTACCTCTCCTAACCTATTAAACCTTGCACAGTTAGTTTTACCTAGTCTACCTACAGCTCATACCAACGATCAGCTTTCACTAGATAGCAATACTTCAACCATCGTTACAAATAATAATACTTCTTTTCCTTCTTCTGTTTCATTACCCCGGGCCGTTAGTCTGTTGGATACCGAAGCTAATCCAAGACCTCCCCACAATACAAGTTTAATTTCTCCATCCTCCTCCAAGTCCAACCAATCCTCTGGAGCTACACCCCAACCCTATCTACAGCCTCTCTCATATCTAGTTCCTAATCAACCGAACGAGACAACGCTGTCACATTCGAGCATGACCGAACCAAAGTTGATGGACTTTGGTGGAACTTCCGGTGAGAATGTGGAACACTTTTTATATGGTTTTAAGATCTTTTTTGAGAGAGAGGAGAAGAGGGCTAGAGTAGCAGGAGCTCCAGAGTCCACTGTCGACAAGGCATATCATATGATCCACATCTCAAACCAGGTAGCCAGGCTTTTAAGTTTGTCTATCATCTGCCTTTGGCAGTAACAAAAGACTATGATGCCCTCTGCCATGAGTTGAGATCCCGCTTTGAAAACTCTGCCGAAATGGAGGAAGAGAAGAGATGAGCAGAGGAATTATTCCTTAGTCTATGCCAGAAGAGTGGTCAGTCCATTGAAACATATGTCAGACTGACTAGAAAGATAGCTCGTGGGATGTCCAATGAAAACCAACATTTAGTAGCGACCGACTTTGTTAAAGGTCTGGACTCACGTGAACTCCGATTACAAGCTATGAGTGTCTTAGCAAATCGTCCGAGTGTCGAAGAAGCTATAATGAAAGTCCAGAGATTATGGGACATCATGAGTGAAGATCATTCATCTGGGGATGAAGATGACAGTGAATTAACCGATAGTGAAGAGGATAGTGATGATGAATACAATGGAAGTGCGAGAAGAAGAAAGCAGAGAGGAAAGAGGTTGAAGTTGTAAGAAGAGAAGAGAAGAAAGAAGGGCGAGAAGAAAGTAAACCTGAAGCTGAAAGAATCCGAGAGGAGTTAGAAGAACTAAAGCAATTGGTAACCAAAAATCAAAATGCTGCTCGAGATACTGTGGGAGCATTAGGAATGCCAGTACCAATTGGAGAAAACTTCGGACTGCCAGCAGTTGAGGCTTATGCTGTGGGGAATCGTCTTGCACCTCCACCAATCTATGGTCAAGGACGGCAAATGAGAAATTCATACAGTTAAAGTAATCAGAACTGGTCAGGCTCACCCTGGAACAGACAGGTTGGACCAGATTGAGAGGAAGGAGTACAATGGCATGGACCAAGACTACCGCAAGGAGTATGGCCGAGTCAGAGGTATGGCCAAGGAGGATCTAATATGAATGCCTATAACCAGCAGCATGACCCAAGTTACTATGGTGATAACGGCTGCCCCCCTTATCAGCACAAAGACAGAACACAGCTCGTATGCTACCATTGCAGAATGGTGGAGCATGTGCACTATGAGTGTTATTTGTTGAACCAGGGACAGCATACTACTGCATATCCAAGAACAACCTATCCTAGACAACAGACTACTGGAGTAACAAATGAGCAGATGAGGGACCATCAAGAAGATACTGGTCGAAGACAGCAATTTGGGGAGCCCCAGAGATTTCAAAGTGCTAATAGAGAGAATGTTAGAGAGAGACATGTGTGGGGAACGGAAGTATGTACTAATTGTGACCCCAATAATATTCAGCAGTCGAGTGCAGTGAATGGTATGGTAGTTGAGGTGATTTGTGAATCTGGTAACCATTGCAAACATACGGATACAAAGGGAAATGATTGGTTTGTGGAAATTGAGAGTAGTACTAGTGAGTCTGGAGATGAGAAAACAGAGGTAGATGAAAATAATTTTGTTAAAGAATTGACAAGTAAAGGGAATAGGAGATCTTCGGGCAATGGCCGGGGACTTGGAGAGCCAGAGGTCATGGCAGGTGAAAAAGTGAGGCTGAGGAGCGAGTTGACTGGGAGCTCAGCATATGCTGAGAGCCAACTGCCAAGGTAACGACTCTGTACCTCTAATGAACAGGGTAATGCCAACAAACAACCTGAGCAAACGAAACTACCAGCAAGACAATCAGGTCATAGACCAATTCGCTTGATGGCAGGATGCCAGAGCTTTGATTTTGTTTCTGGGTTTCGGGATACAGAGGTCACTGGACTTACATGGGGGCAATTCTTTGATTTATCCTATGAGGGTAAGCACCAATTTGTGAAACTGATGGTACAGAAGTGACCACGAGGGAAAGGTATTATCAGGAAAGGGAAAAGGAAGGCTGAAGCTAGGGTTATGGAATCGATACTTTCAGAGGCAGCTCTTGTGAGTAAGAGGGAGCAGAATTTTGAAGTAGCTAATTTTTACATGAAAGCTATAATACAGTTGAATGATCGTGACTTTGAAATTAATCATGTATTAATTGATGCAGGATCGGTAGTTAATTTAGCACCAATCATAGTACTACGAGCTATGGGAGCTATTCTACTACCGACAAAAGATGTGGTTATCAGAATGGCTGCGTCGAACCTCGTACTTCTCGAATTCTACACTGATGTGAAAGTTGAAGTTGCTTCTGTGGTGACCCCTCTTCGAATATTTGCAATGCCCAAATCCTGTGAACCCACATATGGGTTATTACTGAGTCGACGATGGCTTCAAGTCTGTCAAGCCATTGGTGATTATATGAATGATGTTTATGTGATTAAGGATGCTTATGGAAGAGACCACAATGTTCCCAGGGAGGGAATACAAGGAATGAAGGGGCACAAGCCAAAGGTTTTGGTCAATCCAGGAATTGGTACTGCTAATTTAGATGAGGGATTAGTTGCTGAGCTTCTGTTAGAGAGTGGAAAATCATTTGAGGAGGTGGTTAGGCAGATAGTGAGCGAGGCAAGGAACGAATTGGCAGTTTTCAAAGCTTTGGAGGATTATGGGAGTGGTTATGATTGCACAGATAGTGGAGGAATAACAATAAATGAGGAAACAGATAATAGTAAGACAGAATTGGGAAGTGAGGACGGGTTTGAAAAAAGTGATGGTGCAGACACAAGTGTCTTGGAGCAAGAGGAAAGAGGGAGAGTAAAGGGATGGTATAGGAGGACTAGGAATTATCTTCTCACAATTTCGAAAAACTAGCATAGCTGGCAGAGGTGGGTCGCTCTACTGGTGCAAAAACAATGGAAGGCCTGGACAGCAATTGCGATGACAAACAAAATAAACATGTGCATTGGAAGGATGAAAACCTAGTTGATGATGAAGAAATAACTATTGATGAACAAGATACATTGTGGGCATTTGGCAAAGAAGATATCTATTCTTTCAGGGAGACTAGAAAGTGGGTCACTGAGAGAGTTGGGAGTTCAAAGTCAAGACTTGTGGGACTGGAAGAACTATGGCGATGGAAGAAGGAACGAGTAGAAACAAGAGAATTGAGCAGCTTAGAGGAATTAGATAGTGAGAAAGAGAAGGGACATGCAATCAGGATTCAGGGAGAAGAGGATGAGGGAAAAGAAGAGAAGGTTAAAAATGAGAAAAAGGAAAAAGATGAGATAATAACAAGTGGGACCGCAGAAGCAGGATCTGTGAAAAGGCTGTTTGCTCTCTTGAAGCGAAATAGGAGGAAAGACTGCCTCTCATGTCCTACAATTTATATGTTGTGCCAAGAATTCTACGAAGAAACCCTGGAAGTGATGCATGAAAAAGGGCAGTGCCAGATAGGAAGCTGTATGATGTGCATAAGTGAAGGAATAGATAGAATGGATGGAGTAGATGGAATGGATGGAGTAGATGGAATTGAGGATTTAGGAAGAGAGTTTGAGGTTCCTGAGGTAGAGGTTGAGGAAAGAAAGGAAGGAGGAAGAAGTTCAAATGGTGGTTTGAAGCCTGGAAGAGATGAGTTGGATGAAGTGTTCGGTCAGGCTGGAGGATTTCCGACTGCCTGGAGACCCTTCGAGAGCTGAAGGGAGATTGATGAGTCATCATCTATGACAGTAATCAATCAGTGGTTTGAGGCAATGAAGATTAAGCTTGGTTCCCAAGCTGTAGGAAATTAGCTTGTTTCTGCAAAGAGAGTTCTCTATACCTGGCATGACCTTTTTGCCACGGAAGTTAGCGAAATGCCAAATATAGATTTGGTAGTGTATTATATAGCTACTTGGCCTGGCAGCATACCTGTGCGTGCAAAGGAAAAATTATTTACTGCAGAAGAAGTGCATCGGATGGACCAAAGGATACTAGAAATGCTGGCGGCTGGCATCCTGGAACATGCCGTATCACCCTGGGGCCATAGGACTAAGTTTGTCCGCAAAAAGTATAAAGGCCTCCGGATGGTTCATGTGTTCTGCCCTATCAATTCCGCCACTATTAACCATTCCTACCCGATGAAAAGAATTGAACCTGTTATAAATAATCTTACTCAAGCTAAATACCAGGTATTCCTACAAGTAGATGCAGCAAATGGCTTCTGGGTGATCCCCTTATACCCATCCCATGCATATAAAACAGCATTTGCAACGAGCCTGGGACAATATCAGTATAAGTGTATGGGCTAAGGTCTTTCTGGTGCCCCACAAACATACTCTCATCTTAAAGATATCGTTTCTGGGCCTATCCCACCACCATCTGCCGAACCAGCACTCAACTAGGTTTCATGTGGTTCATTCGAACATTTTGTGGATGATAATTTTGCTGCACATGTTAACCCAACTTCCCAGCTCGAGTTCATGCATTACTGGTACTTCCCACGACTGCATTGGGCAAAAATAACGTTAAAGCCAGGAAAATGTGGTTTTCTGCTTGATGGAATTGAACCGCTAGGCTTTCGCACTGGGGGCAAAGGCCTACATCCCTCAATTGATAACGTACATGCCATTCGAGAATATCCTACACCTACTAATCAGGAAGAGCTTGAGCAGTTTCTATTTATGACTACGTACCTCTGTTATTTTATCCCAGGAAGGGCAGATCATGTGTGAAGAATCAAGGCAGCAATAATTTATGATGAAGAGGATGACGGAACAACAACTAGAGGGATGAAAGAGAGAAACATAGTAAAGATGAGGAGGAGTGAAGAGAAGAATGAAAGAAGAAATGAAGGAAGTCAAGGGAATGAAGAGAGAGATGAAGAAAGGAATGGTAAAGAAGGGAGGAAAAGGAAGAAGAGGAAGAAATCAATAATTGGCTTTGAATGGGGTAGGCTACAGCAGGAGTCCTTTGAGCATATTAAGAGCTCGATTATTCAGAATGCAGTATATGGAGGAGATAACAGCAGACAGTATCACCTCACTACAGATGCATCAAGAACAGGCCTTGGAGGAGTCCTCTTCCAATTAATTAGTTTGCCTCCTGGAACCAATGCATCTATGAGAAATAAAAATGACCAACATATCATTATGTTTATGTCGAAGCCCTTAATGCCTATGGAAGCTCAATATTCAACTACAGAAAGAGAGGCACTCACTGTGGTGTACTGTTTGGAGGAAGTATGTTGGCTGGTATTGGGCTCGAGCTACCCAACAAAAGTCTATACAGACCACGAAGCATTAATTTCATTGTTGAGAAAAGATGATGCACATGAATGGATTGCACGATAGCAAGTTCGGCTGTCAGAATATGATGCTGAGTATATACATATCCTAGAGTCCCAGAATATTATCGCAGATGGATTGAGTAGAATGGGAAAATGTGAGGCACACGGGATTGCAGAGGCATGTGGGGTTAGAGAGGTGGAGGAAGAAGGAAATGACCGCAGTGCAGGAAATAAGAAAATGGGAGATCCGCAGCTGGATGGATTGGAAGAATGGTTGGCAGAAGAATGGTATCCACTGGTGGCGTGCTACAAACTGACAGGAAGTTTGGATGGAATGATGGGAGTAGATAGTCTAACAGGAAGGAGCCGAAATGTTCGACGAGTCCTCCAGAAGTCTGCACAAGACTATTTGCTTGTATTGGCCAATTCCCTTATTCCTGTGAACTGGCTACTCTACCATGAAAAGAATGGTGAACTCTCTACTTGTGTGAAATCTAAAGAGGTCATCAATATCCTATATCGGCTGCATGACTGTCATGGCCATTTCTCAGTAGTCCTTCTATTGAAGCTCACTATTGGATGATACTATTGGCCTACTCGAGTGAGGGATATTCATAACTATTGTCAGACATGTTCCAATTGCCAATTGGTTGGACCACTTAGGCCTTCAGTAGGACATCTTCCAATCCTTCAGTTGCAGCCATTCAATATGCTAGGAATGGACTTTATACTAGGTCCTATCACCCCACCCACAACGATGCATGGCTACAAGTATATTATCATCGCTGTGAATTATTTTTCCCGTTTCCTTCTTACTGCACCTGTGACCAACCCGACTGGTGAGAGTGTCGTAGCTTTACTTTTGGACCAGGTCATACGTCCATTTGGATAGCCAGGTTCACTCTATACAGATAATGGTCCACATTTTGTTTCTGGAGTTTTTACACACATATTACGTGATAACTTGATACACCATTTTCCAGCCCCCAAGACTCACTCCTCCTCCGTTGGGCTCTCAGAGAGATACGTTCAAATTCTAATGACACGGCTACGCACAACGATAATTCAAAACCATTATCCAATCAATCATTGTGCTAAATGTGTTCCAACTATAACCCAATCGATTAATATCCCTCAACTGTCAGTTCATGGCTATAGTCCTGCTCAACTTCTCTTTGGCTTCAATCCGCACACAACTGGGCTTGGAAACCAATGGCTCAAGAGGGAATTGTTCTTTCTGCACTGGACTCACTAATTTCACGAGCTCCGAAGTGCTCAGTTTTCGACCATGAACTACAAACAATTGATTTAAACATATGCCTACCATCATTAGATGAAAAACGAAATATTGCACTCCACAATAACCTACAATGAGCCACAACCATAGAGAAAGAAGAAGGAAACTAGCAGAAACTACAGGATAGAGATTTGGTACTTCTTTGTCATTTTGAAGTTGATAAGTATAAAGGGAGAAAAATTGAGGCACGATGGGAGGGACCATACCTGCTTGGAGACATTTCATGGCATGGAAGGAGTAGTAGATTGATGGATATTCAGTCTGAAGAGATTGTTCGTGTGAGGAAAGGAGGTCTGAGGGAATGTTGTCATCTGAATGACATGAAACTGTTTGTCCCACGGGATAATAGAGCATTCGGAAGGGAGGAGTTGAAAGGGATTCATGGAATGGCAAAGAGGTTAAAGGAAGAGGATAATCAAGGGATTGGAAATAATGGAAATGGCAGGAATGAAAGGACAGAGGTGGCTTCCGTTGAAGTTGGAAAAATGGATACATGGTTGAAGCTGACAGGGAAGGAACTATGTGATTTGCAAGGACTATTAGATTAGCATTTTTATGTTTTTGGTTTATTTTTATCATAGTTGTGCCCATGGGGACATGGGCTTAATGAAGTGGGGGCGAGCTGTCACACGTGTTGTGGGACAGCTAGTTACTCACGAAGAACTTTGTAAGTGATGTTGTGTTGTTTCCGCATCACTGATTTGTAGTATTGTTGTTATCGTTCTGGTACTTAAAAGGCTCTGTGACCCTATGGGAGGGAGGGGGAAGAAGAACAGAGATCTATCGAGCAGGAGACAGGAAGAATACAGAGATTGAGCAGTTGTGAATACTCCTGACAGAGCTTTGGTATCGTTCATGAAGTTTATCGGTTCTCTTCTTTACATTTCGTTTGCCTTTCGTCTTTGACTTTTTCATACTGTTGGGAAACAACCTCGTTGACCCAAAATATCACAATACTGGAGGGAAGTTGTTGTCATCGGGGCAAGTGAGAATACCCCTGACCTTTTAGCAATAACATCATCCGTTACAAGCGGCACAACCAATAGCAACCCGGACCTCTATTGACCTACTTTTCCCCGGTGCCAATACCCACCAAAGAACGTCAGACCCCAAACAAAGAGCAACAATATTGAGTGGTTGTGAAGTTATGTGGTGTTGGGGTATGGGATATTCTGGTGTTTGGAACGGGCGTGGTGAGGTGGATGACTAAGCGCCCCCGCCCCAACCTTGGGAGAAGAGAAGGGGGGGGGGGCGTTTTCTAAGACTTAACTTCACAATGTTGGTTTCTGCAATGTTTCTGTAATGCAGTTGATGGCTTGGTTGAATTTATCAATTCAAGATAATATAGTATTAAGGTAAATTCCGCTTTTTCCTTTATGGGGATGCGGTGTCGGTCATCAGGTTCCATGGAGGCAGGTGGTGAGGTATGAGCTTCCCCGAGTCCACTGTGTGGAGGAGTAGGAAGTTACCGTATAAAAATGCTTTACCAATGACAGCATGGTAAGGTGGTTCCCTACTTGCGAAGGGTAGTTTGAGGTTGGTAGGGTAGTGGGTGGGCGCCTGCAGGGTCGATCTCCCGCGTTGCTGCATCCCAGATCTGAATGGTGACTGAGTCAACCCAGATTTCGGTAAGTTCCATATACTTGACTTAGGTCACCCAACTCATGCCCTGCAAACTTCGTAGGCCATTACTATTCCTACACTTCTAACACCCACATTGAAACCTCGGATTGGCGGTATATATCCTCCCGGACATCGTTTTCTCTCAATCTTTAGAGGTCCTTTTCCTTTGATCCAGTGAATAGATTTGTTTGGTAATTGATTTACTAGATTTGGGATCTACTGGTCTGTCTGTCTGGAGTAGGTTTTGGCTTTATCAGCAAGTTTAAACCCAACATACCTGCTGTAGACCGTCAAACAAGTTTGATTATCCAAGAAGTTTCTTGAATAGACTAGACTATTCAAGAAGCTTCCTGAGTTGACTGGCTGATAATGCGTCAAGAAAAACATCTCATTAGACTATCTAACTAGGAATTCCTGGATGGGCTAAGTCATCATCGAACACTCAGAATGCAATTCTAAAGGCATATCTCATGGTATCAATATTAGTAGATATAGCTGAAATCTCTTGGACAGAATTTAAAAACGAAGGAGTTACCATGGTTGTTCCTTAGTTACAAGCCACATAACTGCAGGAGGTAGCAACATTTCACTGGGGCCCCACCTCATGACAACCTCCACCAGATTACAACCAGATGAGGTGAGAGCTAGTAAGACTGTCCCAGGACAGAAAAAGGAACAAAATCAACGGAATAAGAAAGGAATCCAGAAGCTTTGTTGGCAATTAATATAGTTAGTATCCTTCCTCAAATAAGTCTTCCATGAACCCTTGTCGGAAGTCCCATTGGATACAAACATGAAAGGAATTGTGGGGATTCAGATGTTATTGGATGATTGTTGTCAAGAAAAACAAAGGAGAAGAAAGCGAGGAAAAGGATAAAAAGGAAAAGAATAAAGAGGGAAACCTGAGTGACAGGCTGCTGGAGCAAACATAAGAGAGGTATGAGGACATTTCGCGTTGAACGCCGAATCACCATTTCTAACAATTCGTTCCTGAACCACCAAGTTGAGATCCGAGTGCTCGCGGGCGAGTTAGCCCATCCAGGAATTCCTGGTTGGTCGGTCTGCTCGGGAATCTTTCTTGCCACCTTATCAGCCAGTATACACAGGAAGTTTCTCGAATAGTCCAGTCTAACGATTTGGACCGGGAAGTGGAACAGACCGTGTGATGAATCAGTTAAAACGCATCAAAAATCCAAAACCTCGAAATCTCAACCGTCATCCAACACTAGAAAGAGAAAATTTGGAAGTGTTGTTGATCTTCTTGAAAGCGCGGTGTGTTGAGTTCGCTTTCGTTTGATCAAAATTCCGACATTTGATTCTCTCGAAAAATTCGCAGTGAGAATTCAGACAGAATGTAGATACAAAGTGATTCACTTCTGCCTCTGATCCACTTCCTGGTCCAATACGTTATTCAAGAAACTTCTCGGATACGCGTTCTTCGCGTATCCCTTCATTCGTTTTCGAGCCCACATACGCCCTAAATTATTAACTCGGTGGTGGTTCAATACCAGCAGTGAGTGGTGAGCGAGGGTCGTCGATATTCTCTGGTAATTTATTGGTCCCTGTCACGGCGGACTTGACCTTTCTTCACCTATTCTCGTAAGACTAAGATCTTATCTACACACCATTTGAGGTGTGTCTGGGTCTGAAAAACTTGAGCGAACAAAGGGATTTGGGTAGGTCATGTAACATGTTCTGTATTTGTGTAGTTTTCTAGTTTTCTGTGATTGTAGTTATGGATTAGGAAATGAACTTCGAGATACCCACTGCGAGCATCTCATAAGCACCCTGGAGACCCGCTTTTGCAGGTTGCAGATTAAGCGAGAATAGGTTGGTTGATTGATCAATTGATAGATGGATCGGCGGGTGGAGCACTGCTAGTTATTGAGTTATTTCCAATGGTGTAATTAAGAGAGAACTTCCCCCGCCAACCTCAAGAAAAAATAGAGAAAGGTTTGGGACGAGGGGTTTATACTCATTTTCAAAATTATATGACCCCTCCTTTATTATAAAGCAAATATTGATGGGACGATGTTAGGCCCTTTCTTTTAGTTTCTCTTATGTTATAGAAGTTGTTCGAGTTGAAGCTGCTACTGCAAAATACTACCATCGTTGTCATGCGCATCAGAGCTTATTCCAACACTTGTAATTCCTTACTGATCGCTAAAGTAAGCTAAACAACAGCACATTCGACTAAAACCTCACAAAACACAATCCTGGGAAATGCTTTGATAGCAATGTTCCCTAACCACCAAAAAAAAAAAAAAAGCCGTGAAAAAAAG
This sequence comes from Choiromyces venosus 120613-1, assembly GCA_003788595.2. Lineage (NCBI taxonomy): Eukaryota > Fungi > Ascomycota > Pezizomycetes > Pezizales > Tuberaceae > Choiromyces > Choiromyces venosus. Next base: position 49,666 of record ML120609.1, read on the forward strand.
GAAAGGTTTCTAAAGACTGGGTTTTGGCTATGTCTTATCATTTGATGCTTGTATAATGCTTTCTAAAATGTGGGCGAACGAATCTCCTTAGAAGAGCAAAACTGCTTTATCTCTGGTAATAATTCTTGCGCGTGGCGCTTCTCCTGGCGTCTATACACATGGTGAAATAGCACAATGGTTACCTCAATCTCATTCTTTGCGTGTTAAAATCCTTGTCCCTGATTGAATTTTTATTTCCCTGTCTTTTGTAATACTCGCCTTGCGAGGGCGATTCGTACACCACCTATAACGGCATCCGGGAGGCCATCACTGGCAAAGCGTAAGATTAGACTCACGACGCTCATTCTTTGTGAATGCTAACTGAGCAACAAAGCTCATTCAAAAAAAAAAACAGATGAATAATAAGAAAAGTAATAACGAGAACATTTCTATGGAACTGGAGGGGATCACAGAGCGAAGTGTGCACATCTGAGCAAGAACCAACGAGCGAACTCCCTTTAGGTTGCCAAATGCTGTAGTTTTCCTCTCGGAGATACCGAGTTTTTAATATGCCCGGAATGTGCTTCATAAAAGACCTTAACCCATTAACTTGGGCGTAATTGCCACTAAATTCTTTTGGTTTTCATTTTCTCAGCTACCTCCTCACCAGATAAGAATGATCTCTGATTGGATGAGAATGATGAAATTATCATGAACTCAGAGCTAAAGCTTCGCACATTGCAAATTAGATATTAGTCATACTATTGTGTCGCACTGGTCTGTAATCATCATAGTTAACAGCGAAAATTTCACATCTCGTAGCTGGTCCCCCGGGGCGGATTCGGTACAGTTAAGGAGTTCTCATTACCTGGAAGAGATCTTTACGGCAGTGAAACCAAAATATCTGAAGTGATCGGCAGTTATGATAGAATCCAATTCTAAAAGATAGTTGACAAGAGAAGAGAGGGAAAAAAAAGTTGTCTGATGGGAGAGAGAAATGATATAGATAGTGTACCTGGTAAAGAGGTGAAAAACATTCTAGAGCAGAAGTTACAACAAGAAATGAATATGTGTAAAGAAGAGAAATGAAAAAGCAGATGGTAATACATCCCACAGAGTAAATTGACAATAAAAGGCATAAAGGTCATGAATCTAGAACTGAGCTTATGCCAACTATGAATTAAAGGAAAAGGAAAAACACGATGGAAAAGATAGGAAAGAACAAAATAGGACTGAGGGGGTCAATTATTGCAGTATTTTGGAAACCCTGTCCAGGAGAGGGAAAAATGGACGTCCTAGCGCGAGGTACAATCATTAGACTGCTTACGGTAAGCACCTCCGGTATGATCCACACAGCGCCTGGAAAGAATCATAGAATATCAAGTGCAGCAGCGGAATACATCTATCCCAGGGAATTGTGACTATTCTAACAGATACAGGAACTAAATAATATTTGCAAAGGTGACCGAGAATCGGGGGTCGGAATTTCAGGGTCCATAGGTGGACAGGGACTTGAGTGGGCCAGTTGCAGGGAGGTTTGAAGGAGGTCTGTTGACTCTGGTGAGGAGATGTTAAACAATGCTGGTAAGGAGCGGTCGGGGGGTTTGTCAATATCAAGGGGAGCAATGTCGGATTCCGTAGGTGGATGGGGACTTGAAGGGATCATCTGAGGGATGGGTGGAGGGAGGTCGAACAGCTCTGGTGAGGAGCTTTCTGGGACTTTGTCGAAATCTGGTGAGTTGGAGAGGGAGGATGTAGGTTGTGAGAGTAACTTGACAACTGCTGAATGCTCATCCGGGGTCGCATGTGATATCGCAGTTTTACCCTAGAAGTCTGTTGTGTGGGGATCAAGATCCTCAGGTTCCAAGAGAATCTCGATGATTTTTTCATACCAGTAGGTTGCCACCCACATAAGTGGTGTGCGACTATGATCAGTCTCAGCTGGATTTGCGTTGAGGTCCTCTCGTCCCAAAAGCATCCTTACGACTGCCACATGCCCGCGTCTGACAGCCAAAGAGAGAGGTATCCGGCCATATCCCCCGTCTGCCTCATTGGGATTGACATACTTTCGTTCCAAAAGGATCTCTACCACATCCTCATGCCAGTTCACAGCTGCCTACAAGAGCAGTGTCCGTCTACCAGTGTCTACCACATTCGGATTGACATCCTTTCGCTCCAAAAGGATCTTTAACACTGCCGGATGCCCATGCCAGGCTGCCCACAAGAGCGGCGTCTAGCCACTAGTGTCCGCCGTATTCGGATTGACATTATCTCGCCCCAAAAGGATCTTCACTACCTCTTCATGGCTTCTTGTAACTGCCCAAATGAGTGCTATGGTAGCTGTACAATCGGTTGCATTGACATCCCACTTGTTCATATCCAATAGCGCAGTAACAATCCAGGGAATCTCAATATAAACTGTCCCGTGAAGCCCAGTAAATCACGTAGGCCCATTGCCTCCAGAGAATCCCTGGTCAAAACAGGCCTTCCCTTTATCGAAAAGAAGTAAAAGCATCTGAGAGGATAAACGATGATCAAATTCATCCAGGACTTTAATTGCTATTGAACTCGCATTCTTGGTCATCTCTTTTCTTGCATGACTTCTCCAGTGGCGGGAGGCGTAATCTAGAAGGGGGGCTGTTGATGGGGCTTAGTCAAGTATTGACGAATGATCCCTGACGTTTGGAAGATTGAGGTAGGTGATGCTAACCTCCCCAATCCGACAGTGAGGACTTTGGAAAAGGATCGGATTGTTGAGTAGATATTCCTGCAGACAGGAGTGGACGAGCTGGATGGCGGATCAAGCTTTCTCGAACATGAGGAGCCCCACTCACATCCCACAAGTGTTTACATCGCAGGAACTTTCTCAGGATCCAGATCTGTGGATCCTCTCTCTACCGCTAAGGCATGTAAGGACCGCTGAGCATTCGATAGTCTACCCGAACCAAAGCTTTAAGACCAAGCATGAGTCTACTCCCACTCTGTGTCTTCATTCGCACAATCGTTATCCAGTAGGTATTGCCAAGACCTTAGCCTGTTGTCATTTTCTTCAACCTTTCTCTTCTGTTCTAGGTGGCGGGCCCTACCAGGATAGTGTCGATGACAAGTGTAACAGGGAAAAAATTACACACAAACATCAATGGATCAGGCGGCAGTAAAGCCATGGTGTGAGACTAGCATGACCCAAGTCTCTGCTGCCCTTTCCCTGATAGTTGGCAGAACACCTACATGCAGAGGATGATTCATTGCGTGCAGCTCCATATCCATCTCCAGTTTCTTCTACACATATTTCTCGACATCATTAGAATTAGGGCTAATAGATATCACTATTGCTTTCGGGGAACATCTGGTGACTAGCTCCTCCACATGGGGTCTCCCAGTGAACAACACTCGCACACTCGGTATCTCCAGGATGATCTCTCGCAGTGGAGCAAGAATATCTGGTAGTTGCTTAGGGGTGAACTCGTAAAGAGCATCAAAGTAGAGGAATACTTGGGGCAGTGATGAAAGTTAGTTAGAGTTATTAACAATAACATACAAACCAATCAGTGGAGACTGTATATTTGGACAGTCTGTGTAACATGTTGTGTTCCTTGATTGCGGTTATGGAGTTTGCAATGAACTTGGAGCCACCGTAGAAACTCGGGTATAATGAACTGGCTTAGACTGATTGTGCAGCAATTTCCAGTGCTCTGAATGGCCAAAGAGAACCTCAAAAGACGCTTGCTAATATCACCAGACCCAGTTCGTGAGCTCTCCACCAACCAAGGGACTTTAATCTTGTTGCAGACCCATCAAGCCCAGTTCGTTATACCTGAGTTTTTACGGTACCCAATAAGAACATGTCATAAACTCCCTTGAGACCTGCTATTTGAAAATTGCAGATTAAGCGAGGATGGATGGATAGGTGGGTGGTTGGAGGGCTGCTAGTTATTTCCTATAGTGTAATTAAGATAGAACTTTTATCAGCAGTGTCAAGAAAAAATAGAGAAAGGTTTGGGACGAGGAGGGGTTATACTCATTTTCAAAATCACATTACTCCTCTTATTTTAAAGCAAACATCGATGAGATGATGTGTCCCTGTATTGAAATGGTGGTGGTGGTGGAGGTTGTGTGAAAAATCACGTGAAAATTGAAGATAAACACACACCTTCGGGTATTGTGCTGCAACCAGGTTAAGTGTATTGCACTCGATCAAACATTAGAAACGTGGATTGAGTGCATCTAACACTTGTCTGATAGATTTAATGTGAGGTGCAATGATTAGAATTTGAAATGATTTGGCGATAGGGTGGTTGATGCTCCTTCCAGTGATAGCAGATGATGGATGTCGAACAGATAGAACCTTAGCTGTGGTGGTGGTGGCAGTTTTCTAGTCGCCAGGGCTTGTGAGTTGGGCTTAAGGAGGAGGATGTGGAGTCACAGGCCACTGGTTTTGATTTATGGAAGATGGATTATGTGGCCATAGGCTGCGGTTGTGAGTTATTGAAGATGGGTTGAGCGGCCGAAGGCCACTGGCTTTATATTATCGAAGAGGGAATGTGCAGCTGAAGGCCGCTCGCTTCAAGTTTGGGAAGAGGGATTATGTGGGCGTTGGCCGTGTGACAGGAGATAGATTGTGCGGGTGAAGGCAGCTGGCTCTATCTTTGCAGCATGCTAGTGTTCGGTCTGGTAGACTAGAGTTACAGCGATGTGAAAAAAAAACTAAAAATACAATATACACACTCAACAGGCCCAGATATCTGTTTGTTTATTTCTCATGCCCCTTAAGTTTCTCTAGTTGTGGAAGTTTGTGTTATGAAAGACAGATTGGGCGGCTTTGAGTGATAGCCAATAACGCCTACACCAACACTCACCATGGTTATTAACTCACCAATGCCTCAGAAAATCAAGGCATAGGACAAATGTTTATCAGAGGGCAGTGCTATGTGAAATCAACTATTTCAATCCTTTGAGGGGGTTGTGGGCAAGCACGATCTTACTCTACTAAGTTTATAGTACAATGGCTGATTACATTTAATAGGTTACCTGAGGACGCAGACATGACAGGCTTGATGGCTGGACGGATGGATGCAGGGATACATGAAGGGAATCGTTAACCATGTAGTGCTGGAACCCAGGAGGGGAGAAGATGCTCCCTCAATTCCATGAAAAAAAAAAAAAAGGAGCTATTCTTAGGGAGGGGGGGTTTACACTGTTTCCAAAATCACATGACCCCCTATCTAAAAGCAAACATTGATCTGATAATGTAGCCATGATTAGGTGTCCATGACGATGCATTCAATGGACCAAAGTTGGTGTCCCATCAAAATCTTCCCCGCCAACAGAATGGTAGAGACAGTCCACAGAACCGATCCATATTCACGCCGATCGAACCCTCCTGCCCATTGAGCCCACCAATGATCCAAACAGTCCCCCCTATTCCAGAGCAACCCCAAACAGTACTGCACGGTCTACCAAGCTATATATCTCCATCCCGAGAAATTGCCAGATAATGACATAAAAACACAATTGTTAGGGTAAAATCGAGCAAGCAACTTGGGAAATTTAATCTTTTATGACATCCAGGCATGAGTTAGTGGAAGAGTAGGCTTCAAGATTGCTCTCCTCTGATTGATCGATTTGAGCAAAGGGGC
>ML120609.1:64141-75277 GCA_003788595.2 Choiromyces venosus 120613-1
CTAGTTGATTAGTACTGAACATGTGCTTCCTTAAATGCCAAGGTTCGCCAAGCCTCGCTGAGCCCTGACATGGTCTATAGAGTGTCACGCGAGTGCAGTGGGCATGGAAAATCAATCGAATCAACTCTTACTTATGGGGTATATGACTTTGGTAAAGTTGTGATGACGTGATGGCGTGTATGAGCAAAATGCACGGGCAACCCATGCATATGCTGTTTGTCGAAATATGAATGCCACCCCCCTTTCTTTCTTTTTTTTATTTTGTTCTGTCGTGGTTTTGTTGTTTGCATTTCCTTGTGTGTACCGTTGATGTAATGCCCCTTTACTCAAATCGATCAATCAGAGGAGAGCAATCTTGAAGCCTAATCTTCCACTAACTCATGCCTAGATGTCATGAAAGATTAAATTTCCCAAGTTGCTTGCTCGATTTTACCCTAAGAATTTTGTTTTTATGTCATTGTCTGGCAATTTCTCGGGATGGAGATGTATAGCTTGGTAGACTGTGCAGTACTGTTCAGGGTTGCTCCAGAATAGGGGGGACTGTTTGGATCATTGACGGGCTCAACGGGCAGGAGGGTTCGATCGGCGTTAACATGGATCTGTTCTGTGGACTGTCTCTACCATTCTGCAGGCGGGGAAGATTTTGATGGGACACTAACTTTGGTCCATTGAATGCATCGTCATGGACACCTAATCATGGCCACATCATCAGATCAATGTTTGCTTTTAGATAGGGGGTCATGTGATTTTGGAAACAGTATAAACCCTCCCTCCCTGAGGACAGTTCCTTTTTTTTTTTCATGGAATTGAGGGAGCATCTTCTCCCCTCCTGGGTTCCAGCACTATATGGTTAACGATTCCCTTCATGTATCCCTTCATCCATCCGTCCAGCCATCCAGCCTGTCATGTCTGCGTCCTCGGGTAACCTATTAAATGTATTCAGCCATTGTACTATAAACTTAGTAGAGTAAGACCGTGCTTGCCCACAACCCACTCAAAGGATTGAAATAGTAGATTTCACATGGCACTGCCCTCTGATAAGCATTTGTCATATGTATTAATTTTCTGAAGCATTGGTGAGTTAATAACCATGGTGAGTGTTGGTGTGGGCGTTATTGGCTATAACTCAAAGCCGCCCAATCTGTCTTCCATAACACAAACTCCCACAACTAGAGAAACTTAAGGGGCATGAGAGATAAACCAACAGATATCTGGGCCTGTAAAGTGTCTACATTGTATTTTTAGTTTTTTTCCACATCGCTGTAACTCCAGTCTACCGGACTGAACACTAGCATGCTGCAAAGACAGAGCCAGCTGCCTTCAGCCACACAATCCCCCTCTTGTCATATGGCCAATGGCCGCATAATCCCTCTTCCCCAACTTGAAGCTTGCGGCCTTCAGCCACACATTCATTCTTCCATAATATAAAGCCAGTGGCTTTCGGCCGCACAACCCATCTTCAATAACTCACAACTGCGGCCTATGGCCGCATAATCCATCTTCTATAAATCAAAGCCAGCGGCCTGCGGCTGCACATCCTCCTTCTTAAGCCCAACTCACAAGCCCAGGCGACTAGAAAACTGCCACCACCACCACAGCTAGGGTTCTATCGGTTCGACGTCCGTCATCTGTCATCACTCGAAGGAGCATCAACCACGCTATCGCCAAATCATTTCAAATTCTAATCATTGCACCTTACGTTAAATCTATCAGACAAGTGTGAGATGCACTCAATCCATGTTTCTAATGTTTGATTGGGTGCAATACACTTAACCTGGTTGTAGTATGATACCCGAAGGTGTGGGTTTATCTTCAATTTTCACGTGATTTTCCACACAACCTCCACCACCACCACCATTTCAATACAGGGACACATCATCGTGGACACATTATCCCATCGATGTTTGCTTTAAAATAAGAGGGGTAATGTGATTTTGAAAATGAGTATAACCCCCCCTCGCCCCAAACCTTTCTCTATTTTTTCTTGACACTGCCAATAAAAGTTCTATCTTAATTACACTATAGGAAATAACTACCAGCCCTCCAACCACCCGCCTATCCATCCATCCTCGCTTAATCTGCAATTTGCAAATAGTGGGTCTCAAGGGAGTTTATGACATGCTCACAGTGGGTACGTAAAAACTCAGGTATAACGAGCTGGCCTGGACGGGTCTGCAACAAGATTAAAGTCCCTTGGTTGGTGGAGAGCTCACGAACTGGGTCTGGTGATATTAGCAAGCGTCTTTCGAGGTTCTCTCTGGCCATTCAGAGCACTGAGAATTGCTGCACAATCAGTCTAGGCTAGTTCATTATACCCAAGTTTTTACGGTGTCTCAAAGTTCATTGCAAACTCCGTAACTGCAATCAAGGAACACAACATGTTACGTGGACTGTCCAAATATACCGTCTCCACTGATCGGCTTGTATGTTATTATTACTAACCCTAACTAGCTTTCATCACTACCCTAAGTATTCCTCTACTTTGATGCTCTTGACGAGTTCACCCCTAAGCAACTACCAGATATTCTTGCTCCACTGCAAGAGATCATTCTGGAGATACCAAGTGTATGAGTGTTCTTCACTGGGAGACCCCATGTGGAGGAGCTAGTCACCAGATGTTCCCCGAAAGCAATAGTGATATCTATTAGCCCTAATTCTAATGATGTCGAGAAATATGTGGAGAAGAAGCTGGAGATGGATATGGAGCTGCATGCAATGAGTCGTCCTCTGCATGCAGGTGTTCTGCCAACTATTAGGGAAAGGGCAGCTGAGACTTGGGCCATTCCAGTCTCACTCCATGGCTTCACTGCCGCTTGATTCATTGATGTTTGTGTGTAGTTTTCTCCCCATTTCACTTGTCATCGACGCTATCCTGGTAGGGCCCGCCATCTGGAACAGAAGAGAAAGGTTGAAGGAAATGACAACAGGCTAAGGTCTTGGCTATACCTACTGGATAACGATTGTGTGAATGACGACGCAGAGTGGGAGTAGACTATCGAATGCCCAGCCATCCTTACATGCCTTAGCGGTAGAGAAAGGATCCACAGATCTGGATCCTGAGAAGGTTCCTGCGATATAAACACTTGTGGGATGTGAGTGTGGCTCCTCATGTTCGAGAAAGGTTGATCCACCGTGCAGCTCGTCCACTCCTGTCTGCAGGAATATCTGCTCAATAACCCGACCCTTTTCCAAAGTCCTCACTGTCTGATCGGGGAGGTAAGCATCACCTACCTCAATCTTCCAAACATCAGGGATCATTCGTCAATACTTGACTTAGCCCCATCAGCAGTCCCCCATCTAGATTACGCCTCCCACCACTGGAGAAGTCATGCAAGAAAAGAGATGACCAAGAATGCAAATTCACTAGCAATTAAAGTCCTGGATGAATTTGATCAACGTTTATCCTCTCAGATGCTTTTACTTTTTGTCGATAAAAGGAAGGCCTGTTTTGACCAGGGATTCTCTGGAGGCAATAGGCCTACGGGATTTACTGGACTTCACGGGACAGTTTATATTGACATTCCATGGATTGTTACTGAGCTATTGGATATGAACAAATGGGATGTCAATGCAACCGATTCTATGGGTATCATACCACAGCACTTTGTGGCCAGTTAGAAGAGGCCATGCGGAGGTAGTGATGATCCTTTTGGGGCGAGAGAATGTCAATCCGAATACAGCACAAGTGGCCAGACACTGCTCTTGTGGGTAACTTGGCACTGGCATCCGGGAGTGTTAGAGATGCTTTTGGAACGAAAGGATGTCAATCTGAATGTGGCTGGCACCGGATATGGGTGGATCCCTCTCTCCTTGGCTGTCCGACACGGGCATGTGGCAGTCGTAAGGATGCGTTTAGAACGTGAGGACCTCAATACAAATCTAGCGGGGCCTGATGATAGTCGCACATCACTTACGTGGGCGGAAAGTACGGGTATGAAAAAATTGACGAGATGCTTTTGGAACATGAGCATTTTGATCCCCACACAACAGACTTCTAGGGTAAAACTGCACTATCGCCCGTGATCTCGGATGAGCATTCAGCAGTTGTCAAGTTACTCTCACAACCTAAATCCTCCCTCTCCAACTCACAGATTTTGACAGAGTCCCAGAAGGCTCCTCACCAGAGCTGTTCAACCTCCCTCCACCCATCCCTCAGTGGATCCCTTCAAGTCCCCGTCCACCTACGACCCCGATACTGGTCCCCCTGATCCTGACGAACCCCCCCGACCGCTCCTCACCAGCGTTGTTTAACACCTCCTCACCAGAGCTATCAGACCTCCCTCAAACCACCCGGCAACTGGCCCACGCAAGTCCCCGTCCACCCACGCACCCTGAAATTCCGACCCCCGATTCTCGGTCACCTTTGAAAATATTATTTGGTTCCTGTATCTGTTGGAATAGACACAATTCCCTGTGATAGATTTATTCTGCCGCTGCACTTGATATTTCACGATTCTTTGCGGGTGCTGTGTGGATCATACCGGAGGTGCTAGTAACCTGTTTGATGTTCACTTCTTTTTTTCTCCTGGGTTTCCGGAATACCAATTCCTTGTCTATTTTGTTCTATCCTATCTTTTCCATCGCATTTTTCCTTTTCCTATGATTCATGGTTGGCATGGGCTCGATCTAGATTCATGACCTTTATGACTTTTATTCTCAATTTACTCTCTGGGACGTATTACCATTTCCTTTTTCATATTTCTTGTTTACTCATATTCATTTCTTGTTGTAACTTCTACTCTAGAATGTTTTTCATCTCTTCCCGGGTACACTATCTATAACGTTTCTCTCTACCATTAGACAACTTTTTTTTTTTTCCCTCTCTTATCTTGTCAACTATCTTTTAGAACTGGATTCTATCATAACTGCCGATCACTTCAGATATCTTCGTTTCACTGCCGTAAAGATCTCTTCTGGCTAACAAGAACTTCTTAACTGTACCGAATCCGCCCCGGGGGACCAGCTACGAGATGTGAAATTTTCGCTGTTAATTATGATGATTCCATCAGCGCGACACAATAGTACGACTAATATCTAATTTGCAATGTGCCNAGCTTTAGCTCTGAGTTCATGATAATTTCATCATTCTCATGCAATAGGAGATCAATCCTATCTGGTGAGGAGGTAGCTGAGAAAATGAAAAGAAGAAAAACAACTTAGTGGCAATTATGCACAAGTTAATGGGTTAAAGTCTTTTATGAAGCTCATTCCGGGCATATTACAAACTCGGTATCTCCGAGAGGAAAACTACAGCATTTGGCAACCTAAAGAGAGTTCGCTTGTTGGTTCTTGCTCAGCTGTGCACACTTCGCTCTGTGATCCCCTCCAGTTCCATAGAAATGCTCTCGTTATTACTTTTCCTATTATTCATCGGGGGGTTTTTTTTTGAATGAGCTTTGTTGCTCAGTTAGCATTCACAAAGAACGAGCGTCGCGAATCTAGTCTTACGCTTTGCCAGAGATGGCCTCCCGGATACCGTTATAGGTGGTGTTCAAATCGTCCTCACACGGCGAGTATTCCAAAAGACAGAGAAGTAAAAGTTCAATCAGGGACAAGGGTTTTAACACGCAAAGAATGAGATTGAGGTAATCATTGTGCTATTTAACCATGTGTATAGACGCCAAGAGAAGCACCAGGAGAAGGGCCACGCGCAAGAATTATTACCAGAGGTGAAGCAGTTTTGCTCTTCTAAACAGATTTGTTCGCACACATTTTAGAAAGCATCATACAAGCATCAAATGATAATTTCTCTTATGTTATTGAAGTTGTTCGAGTTGAAGCTGCTACTGCAAAATACTACCATCATTGCCGTGCGCATCGGAGCTTATTCCAACACTTGTAATTCTTTACAGATCACTAAAGTAAGCTAAACCACAGCACATTCAACTAAAACCTCACAAAACATAATCCTGGGAAATGCTTCGATAGCAATGTTCCGTAACTGCCAAACAAAAAAAAAAGCAGCGAAGAAAAGGAAAGGATTCTAAAGACTGGATTTTGGCTATCTCTTGTTATTTGATGCTTGTGTGATGCTTTCTAAAATGTAGGTGAATGAATCTCCTTAGAAGAGCGAAACTGCTTCATCTCTGGTAATAATTCTTGCACTTGGCTCTTCTCCTGGCGTCTATACACATGGTGAAATGGCACAATGGTTACCTCAATCTCATTCTTTTCGTGTTAAAACCCTTGTTCCTGATTGAATTTTTATTTCCCTGTCCTTTGTAATACTCACCTTGTGAGGGCGATTCGTACACCACCTATAACGGCATCCGGGAGGCCATCACTGGCAAAGCGTATGATTAGACTCGCGACGCTCGTTCTTCGTGAATGCTAGCTGAGAAGCAAAGCTCATTCAAAAAAAAAAAAAACAGATGAATAACAAGAAAAGTAATAACGAGAACATTTCTATGGAACTGGAGGGGATCACAGAGCGAAGTGTGCACAGCTGAGCAAGAACCAACGAGCGAACTCTCTTTAGGTTCCCAAATGCTGTAGTTTTCCTCTCGGAGATACCGAGTTTGTAATATGCCCGGAATGAGCTTCATAAAAGACCTTAACCCATTAACTTGGGCGTAATTGCCACTAAATTCTTTTGGTTTTCATTTTCTCAGCTTCCTCCTCACCAGATAGGATTGATCTCCTATTGCATGAGAATGATGAAATTATCATGAATTCAGAGCTAAAGCTTCGCACATTGCAAATTAGATATTAGTTGTACTATTGTGTCGCGCTGATCTGGAATCATCAGAGTTAACAGCGAAATTTCACATCTCGTAGCTGGTCCCCCCGGGGCAGATTCGGTACAGTTAAGGAGTTCTCGTTACCCAGGAGATATCTTTACGGCAGTGAAACCAAGACATCTGGAGTGATCGGCAGTTATGATAGAATCCAATTCTAAAAGATAGTTGACAAGAGAAAAGAGGGAAAAAAAAGCTGTCTAATGGTAGAGAGAAATACTGTAGTGTACATGGTAAAGAGATGAAAAAAAATTCTAGAGCAGAAGGTACAACAAGAAATGAATACGAGTAAAGAAGAAATATGAAAAAGCGAATGGTAATACATCCCATGGAGTAAATTGACAATAAAAGGCATAAAGGTCATGAATCTAGAACTGAGCCTATGCCAACTATGAATTAAAGGAAAAGGGAAAATGCGACGGAAAAGATAGGATAGAACAAAATAGACGAGGAATTGGTATTCTGGAAACCCAGGAGAAAAAAGAAGTGAACATCAAGCTGGTTACTAAGCACCTCCGGTATGATCCACACAGCGCCCGGAAAGAATCATGGAATATCAAGTGCAGCGGCGGAATACATCTATCGCAGGGAATTGTGTCTATTCCAACAGATACAGGAACCAAATAATATTTTCCAAGGTGACCGAGAATCGGGGGTCGGAATTTCAGGGTGCGTGGGTGGACGGGGACTTGCATGGGCCAGTTGCAGGGTGGTTTGAAGGAGGTCTGATGACTGGTGAGGAGATGTTAAACAACGCTGGTAAGGAGCGGTCGGGGGGTTCGTCAATATCAAGGGGAGTGGTGTTGGAATCCGTAGGTGGATGGGGACTTGAAGTGATCATCTGAGGGATGGGTGGAGGGAGGTCGAACACCTCTGGTGAGGAGCTTTCTGGGACTTTGTCGAAATCTGGTGAGTTGGAGAGGGAGGATTTAGGTTGTGAGAGTAACTTGACAACTGCTGAATGCTCATCCGAGGTCGCGGGCGATAGCGCAGTTTCACCCTAGAAGTCTGTTGGGTGGGGATCAAGATCCTCAGGTTCCAAGAGCATCTGGGTGATTTTTTCATACCCGTACTTTTCCGCCCACGTAAGTGGTGTGCGACTATCATCAGTCTCAGCTGGATTTGCGTTGAGGTCCTCTCGTCCCAAAAGCATTCTTACGACTGCCACATGCCCGTGTCGGACAGCCAAGGAGAGAGGTATCCGGCCATATCCCGTGTCTGTCACATTGGGATTGACATACTTTCGTTCCAAAAGGATCACTACCACATCCTCATGCCAATTTGCAGCTGTCTACAAGAGCTGTGTCGGTCTACCAGTGTCTGCCATATTCGGATCGACATCCTTTCATTCCAAAAGGATCTTCACTACCTCCTCATGGCCTCTTCTAACTGCCCAAATGAGTGCTATGGTACCCGTACAATCGGTCGCATTGACGTCCCATTTATTCATATCCAATAGGGCAGTAACAATCTCGGGAATCCCAATATAAACTGTCCCGTGAAGTGTAGGAAATCCCCTAGGGCCATTACCTCCAGAGGATCCCGGTCAAACCAGGCCTTCCCTTTATCATAAAGCAATAAAAGCAGCTGATAGGATATATGTTGATCGAATTCATCCAGAACTTTAATGGCTAAGTTAGTAAATTTGCATTCTTGGTCATCTCCTTTCTTGCAGGACTTCCCCAGTAACAAGAGGTATAATCTAAAAGAGGGGCTGTCGATGGGGTTGAGTCGAGTGTTGGCCAACGATTTCTGATATTTTGAAAATTCGGGTAGGTGAGGCTGGCCTCCGCGGTGGGGTGGGGACTTTGCAAAAGGGTCGGATTATTGAGTAGATACTCCTGCAGAGTGTAGAAGAAAAGCAGGATGGTGGATGAAGCCTTCTCAAACATCAGCAGCCCCAACGCACATCCCAAGAGTGTTTGTATCGCAGGAACCTTCTCAGGATCCAGATCCGTAGATCCTATCTTTACACCTAAGGCATGGCGAAGCTCGTCGGCATATAAGGGTCATTCCGAATTTAATATCCACATCGACGCCCCAGTCAAAATCTCGGTCGACTCCTGCTCTGTGCCTTCATTCGTGCAAGGGTTATGGTGTAGGCATCATCCAGACCTTTTCCTGTTGTCGTTCCTTCAACTTTTCACTCCTGTTCGAGATGGTTACTTCCGCCAGGATTGTGTCTACGATGAGCGAAACAAGGAGGAAACTACACAAAAAACTGTTAGTTAAAATACAAAAGACATCCCTTCTTCTGTACCGAATTTCCCGCACTTTTAGCACGGTGATAGGCGAGACTATCACCCTGATTAGTTCAAATATCACCTATTACAGTAAAGGAAGAGGCTCATTCACAGAAGTTTGACTTGGCCAATCAATGAATTTGAGCTTTGCCAAGCTGAAGATAAATCACCGTTACTGCTTGTTGGAGTTAGGGGCGCAAAAAATCGGTGGATGGATAGGTAGGCGGTTGGGAAACTTTCCCCGTCAATGTCAAGAAAAAATAGAGAAAGGTTCGGGGCGGGGGGTTTATACTCATTTTCAAAATCACATGACCCCCCTTTATTTTAACGCAAACATTGATGGGATGGTGTGTCCACAGTAATGTGTCCTGTATTGAAATGGTAGTGGCGGAGGTTGTGTGGAAAATCACGTGAAAATTGAAGCTCGCACCTTCAGGTATGATACTATAGCTAGATTAAATGTGTTATGCTCTATCAAACATCAGCAATACGGACTGAGTGCATCTCACACCTGTCCGATAGATTTGGCGTGAGGTGTAATGACTAGAATTTGAAATGATTTGGCGATAGCGTAATTGATGCTACTTCGAGTGATGCCAGATGACGGACGTCGAACAGATAGAACCTCAGCTGTGGTGCTGGTGGTTTTGTAGCCACTTTGGCTTCGGAGTTGGGCTTAAGGAGGAGGATGTGCGGCCGCAGGCTGCCAATTTTGATTTATGGAAGATGGATTATGCGGCCGAAGGCCGCTGGCTTTGTCTTTGCAGTATGCTAGTGTTCGGTCTGGTAGACAGTGATGCCTTTAAACCCGTGACCTCAAGGAACATATGGAACCCTAACCCTGTATATCGCGAGGACCTGCAAATCTTTTGCCGACCCTAGATATTATGACAATTTACACTCCTGGTCCCGTGGATCCCGCGTTACAGCCATGTGAGAAAAATCAACAATGAAATCTAAATACTTTATGAGCTCAGCTGTCTGTTGGTTTACCTCTCATGTCCGTTACATTTCTCTAGTTGTTGGAGTTTGCGTTATGGACGGATTGTGCAGCCGTAGGCCGCCGGCTTCGCGTGATAGCCAGGTATGCCCACACAAATACTCACCACAGTCATTAACTCACCAACGCCTCAGACAATCAAATCAAGACACACCACAAACCCTCATGAGAGACCAGTGCGGCATTAAATCTACTGCTTCGATCCTTCGAGTGAGTTGTGGGCAAACACTATCTTACTCTATAGAGTTTAAAGTACAGTAGCTAATTACAGTTAATAGGTTACCCGAGGGCGCAGACATGACAGGCTGGATGGCTGGATGGCTGGATGGCTGGATGGAGGGATACATGAAGGGAATTGTTAATCATGTAATGCTGGAACTGAGGACGGGAGAAGATGCTCCCTCAATTCCATGAAAAAAAAAGGAACTCTTCTCGGGGAGGGGGGTTTATACTCATTTTCAAAATCACATGACCCCACTTATTTTAAAGCAAACATTGATGGGATTATGTGTCCACGATGATGTCTCCCTGTATTGAGATGCGTTCTCTTTGACCGATCTTCCCCTTTGTTCCAGTGTACTCGATCAGATGGTCACGGTTCAAAAAAACTCCTTGTTTGAACCTTCCTTCTTCAAACAAGCAACGACTCCAATGAAGCCGGCTGTCTCCCACATTAATACATCCGAAGAATGGATCAACTAATCATGACTTGTCACGAATTTCGGTTCCAGACGGTTCGGCGCGACTCGGGAGTGTACCAGATATCTGAGTTTGGGCTCCGGCTACCGGTACGTTTTAGGTAGAGGATATTTAGTTTTGTTCGCCATGGACGCTACGGCGCGTAGGAGTAGGAATTCGGGTTGAGTGTTCGGTTTCGACTGATGTTTTTGGCGCTGGTGAAGATGTCAATTCCAAGACAGACAAGTTGCAGACAGTAGACGGTAGTGAGCTTCCTCGTATCTGGTGCGATAGCGGTTTATTGAAGTTTAAAATTAGTTACGTGGAGTGCAACTTAGATAGCCGGTCCACACTCTACGTAAGTCAGATATAAAGATTGCAGATTTGCCCACGTTATGTGAATTGGACCAACATCATGGGCTTCCACGCCCAAATAGAAGTTAAAAGTGCACTAAAAGGTATGTTGGAGGGGTGGTGG
>ML120610.1:0-73502 GCA_003788595.2 Choiromyces venosus 120613-1
ATAGTGCAAAAACATATCATCGTATGACTCAACTGAGTCATGTAAAAAACCTTTAACAAATGAAACCATTACAAACCATGCCGGGTTTGTAATACATACTAAGAGAAGGGTCAGCTAGCTGGATAACCCCCTATACAGAAGGAAGAAGAATGGAAACTTGGAACACATATGAGGAGTTTACGGAGGCACTCCAAGGCCAGTTTGGGGACATAGATGCGGAAAATGCAGCATGTACAAAGCTCGAGCAGATGAGACAAGGGAAGGAGCCGGTAACAGATTATTGGAATGAGTTCCAACTCACAGTAACTGAGGCAAAAGAAGATGAAGGAACCATGAAGAGACAATTCCTGAAGGGATTCAACAAAACCCTGCAAGATGCTTGGGCAGCCGACCACTTTACAGCAGACAACATGGAGGAAATGTCCCAATGGGACATTGAGAAAGAAAACTGGATCAATATGATCAAATACTTGCAAGGAAGCCATGTAGCAGTACCAAGGAAGATGGAACCCCCTAAGAATCAGAATGGAACATTTAAGACAGGAGGGGATGGAGCCGCGAGGGGGGACCCCATGGATCTGGATGCAACACGAAAAAGACCAAACCTCAACCTGTCAAAAAAAGAGTTCATACGAAGGAGGAACAATAATTTGTGTCTCACATGTACCAAACCAGGACATCTGGCAAGAGAATCCCGAAGCCCGAGAGACAATAGGGATTATACCACAATAAGGAAAGAATGGAGGCTGCAGAACAACAGGATAAGACAAAATCGACCTGCGATAAAGAAGATAGAAGTGGAAAAGGAAGAAGAACAGTTGGGAAATGAGGACTGTCTCCAGGAAACAATAGTCTGAGGGACAGGCTAGAAAGAAAACCCATTATTTTGTCCAACTACTATAAGGCACTCGAATATGAGGAATCTTTGGAGCAAGAAAATGATCATGTTATGGTACAAATACACTTACAAGGCAGAGAAAACCCAGTTATGATCAACACAGTGATCGATTCAGGAGCAACGGAGGACTTCATTGATAAGCAAGTCTCCAAGAAAAACAGAATAACAATAAAAAAGGCCAAGGATGCAAGAGAAATTTATTTGGCAGGCAGAAAACCAAGCCAAATGGGACTGGTAACCTACACGGTGGAAGTCCCAATGAGCATAAGAAGCCACTAGGAAAAAGAAACTTTCCAGGTAGCAGACCTACAAAACCACAAAGTCATCCTAGGAATACCGTAGTTGAAAGAACATAACCCTATAATAGACTAGAATGAAAAGGAGATCACATTCAACAGCTAACAATGTATGACATGGTGTCTCAAAAGTTCACTGGTGGTGTACTCAGTCCCAGAAGCTGAAGCAATGGAGGAGAACCTAGTCATGAGGTTCTCAGAAATCCAGGCCAGAGAGGACCACAGGGTCAAGATTAGGAAGCTAACACCAGAAGCAAAAGTGCCCACTAAGGGGTCAGAGAAGGCTGCAGGACATGACCTGTATGCAAACGAAGACATCAAGATACCTGCCAAGTGGCAGGAGGTAGTATGAACGGGAATAGCCATAGGGCTACCTCCACAGACCTATAGGCGCATAGCACCTTGAAGCGGTCTAGCAGTCAAACATAGACTCACAACCAGCACAGGAGTGGTAGACGCAGATTACACAGGAGAAGTCAAGGTGGTCATGGCCAACTTCGGTAACAGCAAATACCAAATAAAGAAGTGGGACCGGATCGCACAACTCATCATTGAAAAAATCAATAGTGAAGACTTACTAGAAGTAATAGAACTGGAAGACACCCACAGTGGTGACAAGGGATTCGGAAGTTCGGAATTGTCCAATATTCAAAGACCCAGCAAAGAATCGCACGGAAAAGAACAGTCCAGAAGAATTGATATCCACGAAATATCGGCGACAGCGTTCGGACATTTTTACAGAAGGGGGGAATCCAAAGGGATTGTCAAATGGTGAAAACTTGAGGGAGAGGTTCAAATAGAGGCAGTCAACATCAGCATGGAGTTGGCTATCCAAAACAAAAAAAAGAAGGACAAAAGAAAGATAGAGGAGATAATCCCGAAGGAATACCATCACCTCCTCGACATATTCGAACAGGAAGAAAAAAGGGGGGCTAACTCCACATAGAGAGTGGGTAGACCTGGAAATAGCCCTGGAAGAAGGGAAAAAAGTCCCAAAGAAGAAGATATACAGATTGGGGGCAGATGAGCTAAAAGAGTTAAAAAGATACATCCAACAAAACAAAGAATGAGGGTGGATCTGACAGGGATGGACAGACCAGGCATCACCAATATCTTTTGTGAAAAAAAAGGATGGGACCCTCTGACTATGTGTGAATTATAGAGGACTCAATGAGATCCCAAAAAAGGACTGATACCCGTTGCCGTTGATAGGGGAAGCCTTACAACGGCTAAGTACAGCAAAATACTATACCAAACTGGATATCAAGGATGACTATAACAATATACGGATCAAGGAAGAAGATGAAAGCAAAAGAACCTTTGCCAGCAAACTAGGAACGTACGATTACCTGGTTATGCCATTTGGGCTAACCAATGCTCCTGCTGCCTTTCAGAGATGGATCAACAACACCTTATGGCGTCATATCAATGTATATTGCATAGTCTATCTGGACGACATCCTGATATATTCGGACAACCTCGAATGGCACAAAAAGGATGTTAGCAGCATTTTGATGGATATAAGGAAATCGGAAATGTAGGTCAAACCCTCGAAATGCGAATTCCACAAAAAGGAAATAGAATACATAGGTTTTATCATAAACAGGAAAGGAATCCAGATGGATCCAAGAAAAACCAGTGCGGTATGGGCCTGGAAACCCCCACACAAGGTCAAGGAAGTACAGTGCTTCCTGGGGTTCTGTAACTTCTATGCGAGATTCATTGAAGGGTTTAGCTGTCTAGCAAAACCCTTTTACCAACTAATGGAAAAGAAGACCAGCTTGGAATGGGGGGAAACAGAACAGAAAGCATTCGAAGGATTAAAAAAGAAACTCATGACATCTTTAGTGCTAGTCCACTACGACTCGGTAGGACCCACAACAATAGAAACAGATGCTTTGAAATATGTCTGTGCAGGAATTTTATCCGAACAAGGGCCAGATGGAAAATGGAGGCCAGTGGCCTACTGATCGAAAACCATGAATAAGGCGCAATGCAATTACGATATTCATGATAAGGAACTATTGGCAATAGTTCAAGCGTTGAAAGAATGGAGAAGATACATGAAGGGATGCCGACATCAAGTAACGGTCCTGATAGACCATAAGAATCTGGTACCATTCATGACTACAAAAGATCTGAACAAACGACAAATTCAGTGGGAAGAGTATATGGGTCAATTTAACTTCAAAATATAATATCAACCAGGAAAAGAAGGGGGCAAACCAGATGTGCTAACAAGGAGGGAAGAAGACCTGCCACAAAAAGGAGACCTGAGGATCACGTACAAACAAAGGATCCTATTAGCAAAAGAGAAGTACTTCATGGAAGAAATGGAATTAGTAGAATTCCAGGACAGAGACGAAGAGGAAATACAGGGAGCAGGACAACTAGACCAACAGATCCAGGAAATTCGAAGAGTATTAGAGATAAAAAAGAAGGAATTAAAAGGGGTGGCCCTAGGACTATGTCAATGGGAAAGCGGCTACCTATGGTATCAAGGAAAAATATGGATACCAAACGATGAAAAAATAAAGACGGCGATTATACGGAAATATCACGATGTCCCACAAGCCGGGCATGTAGGAACGGTGAAAACAGTTGACCTAATACAATGGAAATACTATTGGCCAAAGATGAGAGAAACAATGAGGCAATACATAAAAAACTGCAACATGTGCCAACGAATGAAAGTGGTACAACACACACCCTATGGGCTGCTACAGCCAAACGAAGCACAAGACTGTTATGGGGTAGTCCAACCGTAGATAGGGCTGGTAGGTCTAGGCCATAGGCTTCTTGAAATAAGGTAAGGTAGGATAAAATGAAGATCGTTAAGGTAGGCTCGTGTTTCCTGAAGTTTTAGAAAGAATAAGTGTAATAAAGTTTTTTCAAGAGTAAGTTAATAAATATATTAATAAGATCTCTTCTCCGTCGCGTTATGTTTCTGATAGCTGGGGGTACTTCGATATTTATATTCCGTGTCTGGGTTAAAATGGGCTACAATCAACTCCCATACTATCTAAGTACCTCTGTCGAAAACCTCTTAATTTTCCTAAGTGCAAACACTCTTGACCCTGAGAATATTTGCCTTGTTTAGCTTTGATCTCTTCAGACTCCTATTGTTTCTGGGGGGTGTGAACACCCCTCCAGTAGGTAGCCTTCGATCTCTCCACTATATGAACTTAATTTGAGTATGCCGCCCTAATGGCAACTATACCAATCGTTCTGCCTCAAAGCATAAAGTGATCAGCTTTAATGAATGAGCACGGCCATTGTGTTGCATATTGATGCATTCCAAGGCCCATCGGATATGTCGGGTTTTTTGCTTTGGATCGAGCCAATAGCTTATCCAGTGAAAACCTCTCATACCAATTCTCGAGTAGGCCCTCTTGGGGCACTACTTCTTTCAAAGCAAGAGGCTCGGCCTAATAACTACCTGTCGGTGTTATTAGATCACGATGCTCAGGTCATTTTCTAGTTGGTAGAAAATATCTCCTGCGAGAATGTTTTATTAACTAGAAATAACTATGTCATGTCGGGGATTTGAACACATGACCTATCCCGAGAATCACATGATCCACCACCTAGACTATTCCATATGCCTAACACAGACTGACCATGGAAGTCGATTGCCATGGACTTCATCATAGACCTACCCAAGTCAGAAGGTTATGACATGATATTGGTCATCATCCATTGCCTGACAAAAATGAGTCATTTCATTCCTTGCAAGAAAGATCTAGATGCACAGCAGTTCGCAGCCCTCTTCCTTAAAGAAGTGGCCAGACTCCACAGATTACCAAGAGACATCATCACAGATAGGGGATCCCTGTTCACCTCAGACCAATAGAAGGAAATCACAAGCAAATTAGGGATCGAATGAAGACTCAGCATGGCGTTCCACCCCCAAACAGATGGAC
The DNA here is from genome assembly GCA_003788595.2 of Choiromyces venosus 120613-1. NCBI lineage: Eukaryota > Fungi > Ascomycota > Pezizomycetes > Pezizales > Tuberaceae > Choiromyces > Choiromyces venosus. Next base: position 5,118 of record ML120610.1, read on the forward strand.
AAACAGAAAGGACCAATGGAATACTAGAATAGTATCTGCAAGCATACATCAATTAACAGCAAAATAATTGGTGCGAACTCCTACTGCTAGCAGAGTTTGCATATAACAATGGACATCAGGAGACTATTAGAACATCACCTTTTTACGTGAACTATGGGATCCACCCAGAATACGAAATGATAGGACACCTGATGCATGCAGAAATAACGCAAAAAGAGGAAATGAGTCACCTGCATGAGTTACTATGTCAAGAGATGGTCATGGCTCAGTTATGATAGAAGGAAAATTACAATCAACACCGAAAACCAGATCCCAATTGGGAGTCAGGAGACATGGTATGGTTGTTGTCAAGAAACATCAAAACCACGAGACCATCAAAAAAGCTGTATTACAAGAAAATTGGACAATTCAAGATTGTGGCAAAAATAGGAAAGAGCGCATATAAGCTGGCACTTCCACCATTAATGAGAATCCACAACACATTCCACATCTCACTCCTCAAACCCTACCAAGACAATCAATTTCCATCCCAAAAACATACACCCCCACTGCCTATAGAAATGGATGGTGAAGATGAATACAAACCAGAGGAAGTCATAGACTCTAGAATACACTGCGGCAAATTACAATATCGAGCTAAGTGGATAGGATACTCACCAGAACACGATAAGACCTGGTACCCAGCTAACAACTTCGAAAATGCCGAACTCACAACCTGCCATTTCTACTCCATGTACCTCCATAAACCAAGAATGGGTATGCGTCATGATAAAATGATCACACTCCACATCCCCACACAAAACTGAACCATGAGATGACTCGGTGTATGTCCCCAGAGACACTACCCCCACTAGTCCCGAGTATTTGGGACCAATGGGAAAAGACATGACGGATGAACAGAGGGAACATACAGAGAAATTAGCACACGATGCACTGTCCTAGACTAGCTGTTACAATGATGGCTGTATAGTACACCTACAACATAAGGAAAAAGGAAACTGGTTCCCAAGGGAACCCAGGAAAAGAAGGGCCCACAAGGAGGTAGTGGGTTGGGAACATTGCTACAATGATCGGTGTAGAGAACACCGATGAAAAAAGGTGGATGCAGAGTATTACCCCAGGATAACGGGAGAGAGGCTGGCACTGTCGATGACAGATGAGCAGCAGAGAAAAATGAGGAAAACCATGAGGACATGGTTGGGGAGAGAGGGGAGTGAAAAAACAGAACTGGATACCTAAGCATTACACTGGTAGATAAACAACCTCCGGAGACTGTTAACCAACAAGGAGGAAATAATCGAAAGCCAGTAAAAAACAATTGAAGACCAGAAACGGGCAATTCGAAATGCTGCCAATGCGATAGAATCCCTGCAAAGACGATGCCAAAAATTGGAAGAAGGTTGACAGCAGTGGAAATAGGAGGCTTGGGAGATCGGAGCAAAATTGCAGAGATTGGGAGGATAGGAAGGTAGCATCATGGGACCGATACTAAGGGAGGATGGGAGCTAATGTCAAGGATCATGACTAAGCAAGGCAGACTGGTAAGGCAGATTTCACCTGACTCATAATTATAAGTCAGAAGGAATGGGTATTTCACATGACTGGCGCTAGCGAGTCATTAGTATGTTTTTAGTTAGTTGTGTGATTTTTCATGACTCACAGTTGGGGTCATATGATGTTATTATTTCACATGTGACTCAGATTATGAGTCATGAGTTTTACACATGTGAGGCAATTTGAACACATGTTTAGTTTCATAAGTTTTGATTGGTTTGGATAGTTAGCGAGACAGACTCATAGGAGTCAGCTAATGGATTTCACACAATGACTAATTTTGAGACATGTGTAGGGATGACTCATAGGGATGAGTCATCAAGGGTTAGGGTTGTGAGAGGAATGACTATATAAGGAGGCTCGGAGGTGAGAGTAGTTAGTTCCTCACGCAACCATCTAAATACTTTTCAATACAAAAAACTTCTATCTACATTAAACTGTTCGAACTTCCGAAGTCATCGATCACGAAGATCAACCAAGTAGGAATCCCGGATTCAACTATGAGAATGACCAAGACAAAGGTCTGAGAATATTGATAAGAGGAATTGAGGAAAATGGGAACGTTGCCTACTGCAAGTATACCCAAATAGAGAGAGGATTGTAACAGAATAATTGGTTGTAGTGTGGAGAAACAGTTTGTGAAGTAGAGAAATAGTGTGTAAAGTGGAGAAATGGTTTGCGAAGTGAGTATATCTCTGGTTTATACGGACTACAAATATTCTTTAAAGTCACATTAATTTACAGAGTTGTGTTGAGCCACAAAGTGCCATTGAGCCACCAATTTACTATAGTGAGCCACAAAGGACCATTGAGCTGTAAAGGACCGTTGAGCTGTCAGGAACTCTTTAGAGTGCCCCCGGTTGTGAGCCTGCGAACTCCAGAGGTTGTGGCTAGGAGCCACAACCTTGGCACGAGTACTGGTACAGTTGTTACGATCGGCTATAGATCTCTCCTATTTATATCTCACGACAGGTGACGATCCTGTAATTAGTTCTCTTCTCTGGATAGACTTACTTGCCTCCTATTGTATTCTCCTTTCTTCGAGATTCTTAGCACTTGTTATCTTACGCTACATCTTAGATATCAACCTTTGTTGATACTAAGTCCTTATAGTGCTAACTCGTACTTATTCTTGGTCTTTCTCTCTTGATTGTTTGATTTGTGTGTAAAGAGCATAAAGGTATTTTATTCGTAAAGTAATAGATAGGAAATAACTTAGGTGGTTGCGTGAAGAACTAACTATCAGGTCGTATCGACCTCCTTATATAGTTCTTCCAGCAACCCGCTTACAAATTCAATGAGTCACAACTGTGGCTCATGTGCTCGTGTAGCATATAACCTCATGACTATACTTGGTCATGTGTGAAAGTCTCATGACCCAAAAGGGGTCATGTGCAAAACCTCATGACTCATATAAACGAAGTCATGCCTCTTAATCCTCATGACTCATATGTGCACATGTGAGTCAACACTTAACATACCAATCAAATTCAAACATAAATAACTATGACTCATGACTGTGAGTCATGTGAAACCCTATGACTCGTATATGAGTCGTAGTGTGAAAACATAATATCATGTGACTCAACTGAGTCATGTGCAAAAACCTTTAACAAATGAAATACTATGACATATAATCGTATGTCTTGTAAAACCATTACAAACTATGCCTGGTTTGTAATACTAGTTCTCCTCTTCCTAAATCCTCAGTCCCTTGAGGATCTGTGATTGTACTCTTCATAGTACACATCTCACTCCATGTTCCTTTGTAGTCGTCACATATCCCCAGCCATTCTCTTGATCCCCCTTTTCCACCTCTTTTCTAGCATATCTTTCCCTCGCTAGCTCTTTTTCCAAGGCCTTGTTTCTGAGTCTCAGGGCTTTTCCTTCCCCTCTTAACCCCTCAATGGATTTTTTCGCTTCCTCCACCATACTTTCTAGTTGTTCGATCGTTTTCCTTAGGTCTTCCTTTGATATGAACTTTTTATCCCCCTCTTTTTCCTCTAGTTTCGTCCCTGAAACCAGTTTTTCTCCCCATCTCACTTTTTTCTTTCCTCCTTTATGGAAAGAACATCGGGTTCGTGTGCAATCTTTTGCATTGATCCTTTCATGTTTTGGTTCTGTTGGTGTGAACGGTAGGAATGTTTCCCAATTCTTTTCCCAGCTATTGGCGTTGCTGGATCCATTCGAGCTAGTAGTTGCTGTTCTGGCCATAGGCCAGAAGTTGTGTCTTCTTTTTGCCTCCTTATAGATGGGGCATTCTTCATCTATACATGCCATAAAGTGGTATGCTGCATGTTCGGTTTTCTTTTCTTCAAAGTATATTTTGCTCCAGTCCTCATTCTCTGGGTCTGGGCGTATGTGGATATCATTGGTGGAAAGTGTAGACTGCATCTTGGGCATTGGTGAAGTTGGTGGCCGGGTACCATTCTTGATCATGTTGTGCAGAGTAACTGGTCCACTTGGCCCGATATTGCAGTTTTCTGTAATGTAATCTTGAGTCAATGATTTGATCGAGTTCATATTCGTCTTCTCCTTCTATCTCAATTGGAGGAGGGGGAAATTTCTTTTGTGAGGGTAGAGGATTATCTGAGTAGAGTTGGAGTTTACTGATGTGGAAGACTGGATATTTTGTTTTCATCGATGCCAGGAGGTCCAGCTTATAAGCTTTTTCCCCAATTTTTTCGATAATCCGGTATGGTCAAATCTTCCGGTGATCCAGTTTCTTGGATGATCTCGTAGTTTGAATGTCTTTCGTAATTAACCAGACTTTGTCTCCTGATTCCAGTCTTGGATCGGGTTTTCGGTGCTGATTATTGTTTTCCCTCATTTTGTCTTGTGACATTCATATCTCTGTCTGGATAAGTTCATGTAGTCTGCTGATGTTGTCTTTTTCCAATATTTCTGGTAGTCTTGTGTATCCCATGTGTTCATTGATAGGGTGATGTCCATAATTCGCATAAAAGGGTTTTGTCTTGATGACGTCTTGTCTGGTGTTGTTGTATGCGAATTCTGCAAATGATAGCCATCCTTCCCAATCTTGTTGGGAATATTCCACATATGCCCTTAGGAATTGTTCTAGTGAGGTGTTTGTTTGCTCTGTTTGACCATCTATCTGAGGATGAAATGCCGTGCTTATCTTTCGTGTGATGTCCAATCCTTTGGTCATCTCTTTCCATAGGTCCGATGTGAAGATTGAGCCTCTATTGCTGATGATATCTTTTGGTAATCCATGCAGTTTGAAAACATTTTTCATAAACAGCTGCATAAATTGTTTAGTTTTCATATCCTTCTGACAAGGTATGAAATGAGCCATTTTGGTCAGGTGGTCCATGACGACGCATATGGCATCATAGTCATTTGATAATGGCAGGTCTGTGATGAAGTCCATACTGATAGATTTCCCTGGTTTATCTGGTATTTGCAGTGGTTACAGTACTCATGCCAAGGTTGTGGTTACACCACAACCCACGGTCGCTTGCTGGCTTGCAACCTTGGGCACTCTCAAGAGAGTGCCCGACAGCTCAACACAAATTTGTGGCTTACAACAGAAACCCGACACTACAACCCTAGCTAGCTGTGTAACCCCACCCACATAGTACTCACCAGGGGATTTTTATTGCTCAATAGAGCCTCCGTTTCCTCCACCATCTTTAGTCAATATACACGCACCTTCTCTCAACCGATAAACAAGATAACAAAACCAAACATGCCATCCGAGCCAGCATCTAAGTCAGCTCTTATACCACCCAGTCAACGGGTTGAACCATATATTGATATTGAAGCCCGCATTCAGGCTGCTCTTACCTTCCTTCATACCACTGGAGATGACACTCCCAATCTTGCTTCAATTGCCAAGCGCCATGAAATACCATATTTCAGACTTCTAGCCTGCTCGCAAGGACGCCAGTCAAAACAGGAACGTACCCCAACTAATCGAAAGCTCTCCGATGATCAAGAGGCCACCGTATGCCAGTACCTGGACAGACTCGATACTGTGGGTACTGGTGCAAGACTACAGATGGTATCTGGCTGTGGAAACACAATTCTTCAGCTGGCACATACAGGCCCAGACCCTGCACCACTCATAAGTGAGCAATGGGCAAGGCGATTTCTTGCTAGACATCCTGAATACTTTATCCGCAAACAACGTACCATTGATGCAGACTGGAAAAATGCCCACCAGCCTGAAAAGATATGTACCTGGTTTGAGAAGTACCAGGCAGTTCGTAACCAGCATAACATTCAGGTAGTGGATACTTACAACTTTGATGAAACCGGATTTCGTATCAGTATAGGGCGCGACTAGTGGATAATTACCCAAGAGGCAAACCGGCAATCTTACCTTGGAACCACTATGAATCGAGCGTTAATTACTGTATGCGAAATGATTAGTAGTGATGGAAGTGTCCTCCCTCCTATGATTATTGTTCCCGGAGATATACACCAGCAACAATGGTATACAGCCACTTCTATTCCCAACAATTACCTAATTGCAACGTCAGATACTGGCTATAGCAATGATGAATTGACCATGAAGTGGCTTGTTCACTTCGAAAGATTTTCTTCACAGCATCAAGTGGGTTCCAGTCGACTTCTTCTTCTTGATGGTTTTGGCTCCCACTGTACGAAAGACTTTATCGACTTCTGCGATGCACACGACATTGTTGTTTTCTGCCTGCCACCTCATACTAGCCATCTCCTCTAACCTTTGGATGTCATCGTCTTCCAACCATATAAGCATTACCATGCAGAGGCAGTTGAAGCAGCAACACATACCGGAGGTGGTGACTTTGACAAGGTTGAGTTTTTGGATAAAATCGATTCTATACGTCAGCAAACCTTTAAAATGTCAACGATCCATTCCTCCTTTTGCGCTACTGGACTAATTCCCTATTATCCTGATATCGTAATCTCCAAGTTGCGAGAAGCACTTATTCCTCGTGCTATAGCTCCACCTACTACACCCCCACAACTTGCCTCTCCAACTATGCCTCTCACATTATGCAGCCCCAAGAGACAAGGTGAAGAGCTACAGCATGAGGCACCTAATTTGTCGCCCAACTTTCAGCGCAAGTTGAGATTAGTTCTTCAAGGAGGCTTGGCCCAAGCCCAGTCTCGGGCATTGGCAATGGAGAACTTGGAAAATAGTCGAGCTGCGGAAGAAGCAAGAAATGCAAGGTGTAGGTCACAGAGCAGATGGCAGGTGCAGAAAGGTGGAGTCATTTATGCATCAGAGGTACACCAAATGGTGAAAAAGAGAGAGGATTTGGAGATAGAACAGGCAGAAAAGCAGCTGAGATGGGCTCAAAATGCCAAGAAAAAGGCAGAGCAAGCTAAACACAAGCCTTTTCTTAATGAGTTGAAGGCGTATATTAAAGAAAGACATACAATTCAAGCCTATAAGAAGAAAATGTTGAGACTAATCACTACTAGTATTAAACGACAGGCAAAGTTGCAAAAATAAATGTAAAGTATATTATTAAGCTTACATAGTGAAATTATAGCTATATGCTTCATCTGGAGCTTACTTCATTGGACTTTGGACATCCGGGATAGTGAAGTGTGACTGTAGACTCTACTGGTATGTTGTATTTAGCCACAAAGTCATGCTAAGCCACAAATTTGTGTTGAGCTGTAAATTTGCATTGAGCCGTTCGGCACTGTCTTGAGAGTGCCCAAGGTTGTGGTGTAACCACAACCTTGGCACGAGTAGTCCATAGGGCATGTGACGACTTGGTTTTATCCATTGACACATGTCACAGTTTTTGACATGTTGCTTAATGTCTTGGTGTATTCCTGGCCAATAATATGTCCATTGTGTCAATTCCAATATCTTGGCTGTTCCACTGTGTCCATTTTGTGGTGTGTTATGATTGCTTCTGATTGCTTCGGTTGTTATCGGTTCGTCTTTGGGCAACCAGATTTTCCCCTCATACCATATATATCCTTCTTTCCAGTCGCATGATCCTAATGCAACCTTTGGATATTCCTTATCTTTCCTTTCGATGGCTTTTCGAATATCTTGGAGTAAGGCATCTCATGATGTTTTTTCTTTGATATTCTTTTCCATTCCTTGGTCTTCTATCGTCCATAGTTCCATAGTGTTGATTTCTTCTGAACCCCAGACATATCCTTCATCCTTGAAGAATTACTCTTTGGGTAGAAGTATTTTTTGACGTTGCGTAATGTGATCATCTTCCTCTGTTGGCATGTCATTTGTTCTTTGTGTGAGGGCATCCAGTTTTGCCCCTTCCTTACCTGGTCTATATTCTATCTTGATGTTGGATTGGTTGAGTTCTTCACTCCATCATATTTGTCGTCTGTTCAAGGCTTTGGTGGTTGTGAATGGGACAAGGTCCTTGTGGTCTGTGAGAATCTTGACAGCGTGCAGACTTCCTTGTGCATATTTTCTCCATTCCTTAAGAGCCTGCATGATCGCAAGGAGTTCTTTATCGTGGATGTCATAGTTGCATTCTGCTTTGGTCATCGTTTTTGACTGATAGGCTATCGGTTTCCATAGTCCTTCCTTATCTTGTTGTGATATTATTCTGGAATAGACATAATTGGATGCATCTGTTTCGATCATAATAGGTGCTTCTGGGTCGAAATGCCTTAGTATCAGGGTTGTGGTGAGTTTTTCCTTAAGACCCTCAAATACCTTCTGCACTTGTTCTCCCCATTCCCACTTCTTGTTTTTCTTTGTCTGATTATATAATGGTTTTGCTATTCTGCTGAATCCTTCTATAAATCATTGGTAGAAGTTGCAGAATCCCACAAAGCTCTGGATATCTTTGACTTTCTCTGGTTTCATCCATACTTTTATGGTGTCTGTTTTAGTAGGATCCATTCATACTCCTTTAGAGTTGATGGTGAATCCTAGGTATTCGGTTTCTTCCTTATAGAATTCGCATTTCGTGGGTTTCAGGCAGATGCCAATTTCCTTGAGTTTTGCTAATATCATGGCTACATCTTTCTGATGTTGTTCCATGGTATGCGAATATACCAATAGGTCATCGAGGTAAGCTATGCAGTTGACACCCAAGTATTTGCTGAGGGCATTATTAACCCATCGTTGGAAGGTTGCTGGTGCATTGGCTAATCTAAATGGTATGACCATATATTCATATAGTCCGTATCATGTCCTGAATGCTGTTTTCCATTCGTCTCCTTTGGCAATCCGTATATGTTGATATGCATCCTTGATGTCGAGTTTGGTTAAATATTTCGCCATTCGCAGTCGATCCAAGGCTTCGCTTGTCAATGGTAATGGATATCGATCTTTTTTTGATACTGCGTTTAGGCCTCTGTAGTCCACACAAAGCCTTAAGCCTCCATCTTTTTTCTTGATGAAGACTATAGGTGCTCCTGCTGATGAAGAGGAAGGTCTTATCCAACATCTTTCTACATTTTTTTCCAGGTATTCTCTGAGTTCCTGAAGTTCTTCCCCTCTTAAGGGGTAGGGTTTCATAAATAGTAGCGGTGCTTCTGTTTCGATTTTGTGGTCTGCCGCTCGATGTGGTGGTTGTTCCATTCTTTCTTGTTCTTCAAATATGTCTAAGAAGTTGTGGTATTCCTTAAGCACTATTTACCTTAACGTTTCTTTTCCACCCTTCCCTTTCTTTTGCAAGGCTAGCTCTGTGCTGATTGTTGTAGCTGCTAGCATGAGTCTTGCATCGTCCCATTTCAGGATTCCGGTGATTTCTCCTTTTTTGTGCATTCTGCTGAAGGCCTGTGCTGAGATAAAAGATATCAATAGCTTTTTCTTATTTTGATCATGTTCTTCTTCTTAATGATCTGTACTGTTGAATCCTTGTTCACCCCTTTCTGTGGGTTGAAGTTGTTGTACTTCCTTGAAGGGTGTTGAGACTATTTTTTCGATAATTAGCTGGGCAATCCTATCCCCTTTGTGGACCTCATAATCCCTTTCTGACAGGTTTGCCAATAGGACCTGAATTTCTCCTGTGTAGTCCGCATCTATGACTCCAGCATTAATGGTGAGGCCGTTTTTGCTTGCCAAACCACTTCTGGGTGCGATGCGGGCATAGGTGTTCTCCGGGAGTCCCATTGAAATTCCTGTTCCGAGGAGCTTTTGTCCCCTTTCTGTGATTATTGCTCCTTCTATGCTGAACAGGTCACTTCCTGCAGCTTTTTGCAAACCCTTTATAGGTATCTTCACATCTCATCTCAGCCTTTTGACCGCCACCTCATAGTGGGGTCCTTCCTTAGTGCTGATCTTTAAAATCCGACTTTTCAGATTTTCCTGAATTGCTTCCTTTTCTGGTATTGCATATACCGTCGGGGATGCATCAAGGCATACTGCCTTACATCTATCGCTATTGAAGGTAATTTCTTCCTCTCTCCAGTCGATCCTTGGGTTGTGATCCTTTAACCATGTCATGCCAAGGATGGCTTCGTGTTTCACAAGGTTTGCCACTAGGAAAGTTGCTTTCTCTTTGTAGCTTCCGATGTCCATAGGGATTTCCATGACATGGGTGATGGGACCTGCGTCGGATACAGTTCCATCCACCATGTATATTTCCCTTGGTTTTTCAATTTTTATCAAGGGTAACTGATGGTTTATAGCGAAGTTGCCGTCTATAAAATCTTCAGTTGTCCCTGAATCTATCATCGCATTTGTCGATATTTGTTGTTGTCCATTGTGGAGTTGTACTTTGACCATGATATGGTCCGATTTGAGTTTTCGTAATTCTTTTTCCAGGATTATTGAGTGGAGGTGTGCTATTTTGATGGGTTTTGTCTTGTCGTCCCCTGGTCCATCCTTTCCTGGGGACGTTGTCCTTCTTTTGATGGGCTTGGTCCAGTGGTCCCCAAGACCATCTATTCTTGGGGACTTTCATCGTTTAAAGCCTCTTCTTGTTCTTTCTCTACCTTTATTTCTCTGATTTTGGCCTTATTGATGTTGGTCTGTCGAACTCGACAATCCTTTGTCATATGTCCCTTCTTACCACATTGATAGCATAGTCCCTCCTTCATGCATTTCTTCCACTCCTCCTGGGGTAATCTTTGGTATTTCCTTTGATTTGTCGCATCTAGGTCTACAGGTTCCCCTCAGGGTAGAGTCTGTTTGAATGTTCCATCCGTGTTTTGTAGTGCTGTCCCCATTTGTTGTCCTTTCTGGATATGTTTGACCATCGCTAGTTTGGTTTCTCTGGTAATTGCCCATCAGGGCAGTTGTTCCATAGATTCGAAGGTAGTTATATCCATTCCCCATGAACTCGATAGGATTAGGTCCATTCCTGCTAATAGCCATTCTCCTTTTGTTGCTTCGCCTAGTTCTGCTTCTGTGGCCATCATTCTGAAACTGTTCCAGTATCCTGTCATGGATCTATTTCCCTGTCTTAGTCCTTTCAGTTTCATTCGAGCCTCTCCTCTTGGATCTATTGCTCCGAATTGTTCCCTAAGGGCTTCGTTCAATAGGTCCCATGACCCTCCCCAAGGTTGTGCTAAACTTCCTTCCGCATAAGGTGTGATCCAAGTGGCCATGTCTCCCCTTAGCAGGCTTGTTGTGTATACTATTTTGTCCGTGTCATGATTTTCATGCCATCCTATGGCCTGGAAGTATACCCTTAGTTTTGCTAACCATGTTCGTAGCTTGTCCTGTTCTCCGCTGAATGTTTCCAGTTTTTCTGTCTTGGGTCTCCTTTCAGATTGTAGTCTGGTCACGATTTGTGTTAGCTGTTGCGCCATTAGTGCCAAGGGTAGCACCTCCGGTATTTCTTCCTGTCTCTCTCCCTGTCCTTCTCTTTATTCTTCAGGGGGGCTCATCAGTACATCTCCTGCTGCTTCAGCTATGGTTGTCATTGGGTGTTGCTTTTGTTAGACTCAACCAAATGTTATGATCGGCTATAGATCTCTCCTGTTTATATCTCGCAACAGGCAATGATCCTGTAATTAGTTCTCTTCTCTGGATAGACTTACTTGCCTCCAATTGTATTCTCTTTTCTTCAAGAATCTTAGTACTTGTTATCTTATGCTACGTCTTAGATATCAACCTTTATTGATACTAAGTCCTTATAGCGCTAACTGTTACGATCTGCTATATCATCTCTCCTTTCTTATATCTTGCAACAGGCAACGAACCTATTATTAGCTTTCTCTTAGAGATAATACTCACTTATCTCCTATTGTATTCTCTTTCCTTCAAGAATTATCAATACTGGTTATCTCACACTATGTCTTAGATATTGACCGTTGTCAATACTAAGTCCTTATAGTGTTAACTAGTATTGACTCTGTTCCCCTTCGTAATGGTTGGCTTTTGTAGTAAAGAGCGTAAACGTGTTTTATTGATAACTTATAAGATAGGAAATAACTTAGGTGGTTGTGTGAAGAGCTAACTGTCAGGTCCTACCGGCCTCCTTATATAGTTCTTCCAGCAACCCGCTTACAAATCAAATGAGTCACAACTGTGACTCATGCACTCGCGTAACATATAACCTCATGACCATACTTGGTCATGCGCAAAAGTCCCATGACCTTAAAGGGGTCATGTGCGAAACCTCATGACTCATATAAATGAAGTCATGCCTCTTAATCCTCGTGACTCATAGGCGCACCTATGGGTCAATGCTCAACATACCAATCAAATTCAAACATAAATAACTATGATTCATAACGTTGAATCATGTAAAACCCTATGACTCGTATGTGAGTCATAGTGTGAAAACATACCATCATATGACTCAACTGAGTCATGCGCAAAAATCATAACAAATAAAATACTTATGACATATAATTGTATGTCATGCGAAACCATTACAAACCATGCCAGGTTTGTAATACTAACTTGTACTTATTCTTGGTCTTTCTCTCTTGATTGTTCAATCTGTGTGTAAAGAGTGTAAAGGTATTTTATTCGTGAAGTAATAAATAGGAAATAACTTAGGTGATTGCATGAAGAACTAACTATCAGGTCCTATTGACCTCCTTATATAGTTCTTCCAGCAACTCGCTTACAAATTCAATGAGTCACAACTGTGACTCATACACTCGGGTAACATATAACCTCATGACCATACTTGGTCATGTGTGAAAGTCTCATGACCCAAAAGGGGTCATGTGCGAAACCTCATGACTCATATAAACAAAGTCATGCCTCTTAATCCTCATGACTCATATGCGCACATGTGAGTCAATGCTCAACATACCAATCAAATTCCAACATAAATAACTATGACTCACGACTGTGAGTCATGTGAAACCCTATGACTCGTATATGAGTCATAGTACAAAAACATAACATCATATGACTCAACTGAGTCATGTGCAAGAACCTTTAACAAATGAAATACTATGACATATAATCGTATGTTATGTGAAACCATTACAAACCATGTCTGGTTTGTAATAACAGTACTGTCAAGGGGAAAATCTGATTTTGCATTTTTAATCATGCTATTTGTATTTGTATTCTGTAAACAACAACTACGCTAATATTAAGAACCGCCTAAAAGGCATATATCTTACTGCATGTCCTTCACCGACAGCCAAACCGAAAATAATAGATCCACCTCCTGGCCCCCTGCCACAAGCCACAACCAAGACCAAAAGCCCCCTCGCAAATACTCCATCACAAAAGAAACCCACCCCACAATCAACCAATAAAAACCCAGCTCCCACATCATCAGTCCTCCTCCTTGAGTGCCCCACAACACTTAGTGGATACACAGGCACATAGACCAAAACCTCCTGTACACATCAGGCTGCCAAGCCCAACACAGAAAAGGAAAGGATGCCACCTCTGGACCTCACATCCTACACAAGCCAAGGAAAAGCAGCCAACCGCAAAAAATCCCTACACCACACCACCCCGAATCAACCGGAGCAACTACCATCCGTCTTTTTATGGCGGTCAACAGGGTCCCCAAGGCCAGTGGAAAATAACCGACCGCAAGGCAAGATTTTAGGAAGAAAAACCAAAGCAAAAAACTTCATAAGCTCAAGGGCAAAGGTGCAACCGAACTGACTGTAGAAGGAATGAAAGCAAAAAGAAAGCAAAGGCCGAAGCCAGGTGAGCCATTCGAGGCCAATAAACGAACCAACACCAGGAAGGAATGTAGGGAAACTGAAAAACTAAAGTAACCCGGAAACGCATGTGTGTCCGAATGCTTGCTCCAGTACATGAGGAGAGGAGAAGTCAAAAGACTGGTCCCATATGACTAACTGTATCCCGGCCAGCAGAACAAAAGAATTCGATTAACGAAGCGTGAAGCTACCGTGAAAAAGCAACATGGGCATTTTATTGGGTGATTCCCCCCCACATAACCAAAAACCCCAAAACAGGAGGAGGTTTTAATCATGCGGTGGTTAGTTTGCTGGAACCAAATCATTATTTGTGAAGGAACTCTATTTAGCTAGAAATTGGGGGGGGGGGATTATGTGGCCTATGTACATAGACTGGGGACGTGTCATCATTTGTTTGCTAGTTTGTTTGTTAGCTATCACGGCCTATGAGGACAGGCCTATATAAGGGACTTATCCCCACACCTCCCTTGGAAAAAAAAAAAAGAGCAACAGAGACGAACAACGAGAACAGGAAAGTTGTATTTAGGGGAATTCAGCATAGATAGTTGGACAACTGGGATCAGTTGGACTTTCTTTGGCTTGGATTGATTTTTCTTTTCGGGTTTGATTGTGGTTTTCGGACTTGTTGTTAGGAGATTAGTTTCTACAGAATTGATTGATGCTTGGCTGTTTTCTTTTACATTGAGCGAACCTGTTTACCGTGGGCATTTTTGTTTGGTTGTTGTTAGTGATCGAGAAGCCAGACCTGACCTATCTTGTTTTTTTCATTTGGTGCTCTGAACCTGGCCCGTCGAGAATTTGTTTTTTTCAGTACCTATTAACGTATGCCACGGTGAGTCGGTGACACGAAACAACCGGTTACCGGTACTCTAGTAGAGAGCATAAACCGGTTTTCTGCATATCCCTTGCTCTGTATCCAGGACCTCACTCTACGCCTCAGTAAGGCGATAGCGTCACAACTTACTCCTCGGGGCCACAAATTCTACCGGTATGATACTCTCCAGTATTGGATAGGTCACGACCAGATGACCAAAACCATGCCTTTAAAAGCCTAGCTGCTGAAGATCAAAGTAGAAATCACTCGCTACGAGTAAAAGGCCGTGAGATCAGAGCACGAACAAAGAGATGTCAACCAACCAGTGCGGCCAACTGAGGTAGCTTTCATCATAGGTTAGCAACGCTGTTAGTTCAAGTGCTTGAAAACGTGCAAAGGGATAGACTACACCTCCCCTCCCTTACTGTAGGCCGCTTTGCCATCTTCCAGCATCTCGCTGTCCCAACCGCCCTCCACCCAACCTTTACCTCAGCCAAATTCCATTTCTAGAAGTCGGTTCCTGTACTGTACCAGGCTATCTGCAAAATTCGCTCACACCCTACCATTTCACACCAAAAATGGGTATTTTCACATTGCTAAACCTCAGCTCTATCGCTCTACAAAAAATGGGAAATTTTGAAGGAGCCTTTAGGGCCATCTAGATATAGACTTTGCGGTGGATGTATCCAGACACCCTAGGTGCCAAGAAACAAGGGATTTGGAGCTGGATGCGATTTTCACTTTGCGGTAGACCGTGAGCGGGGCTCACGGTCTAGTTGAGCCCCCCAAAAAAAAATAGCGTTGTCAAGCTTCACATTTTTCCTAAACGAATAATTGACTTGATTTGCCAACACTCCGTTCACCCAGGCTTGAGCTCAAATCCCATGATTTTGATACATCATACACCTCTGCTTCTCTAGTTCTGATGCTAGGAAAAAATTATTAAAAAGAATCGATATTAAAAATTCCATTGCGGACAGAAGTTGTAGAGGTCAAATTTGTCGAAATTGCTCTTGCTGTGGAGTCAAATCGTTGTCTGGATGTTGTGGGGCTTGGCGTGCGTGTGCCCAGATAGTCAAAAAAAGACTCTGGATGCGTCCACCGCAAAGTCTCTATTATCACCCGTAAGTGACAAGCTCTGTTAGTAAATGTCCATGGTGCAATACCAGAAATAATGATAGTGGGCGAATGGTGCTTACAATTTTATATGAGAGTGCCATACAAAAAGTACATTGCAACAGTGTCCAATCTAGGCCCTAGGCTCTCAGCCATCAGGGTGGAGTGGGAAAATTCTCATAATTTCTACCCAGAGAGTCTAGGTAATTGCCTACATTATGACATCAATTTCGTTAATTCTATCTTGCTTTCAGATGGGTTGTTGGCGCCCAAAATCAGCCATTTTTGGTGTAAAATGGTAGGGTGTCAACGAATTTTGCAGATAGCCTCGTACACCGGAATCTTGGTCATACAAAAGCTATATATGTGTGAGGTCATCTGGAAGAACCTCTGCAATGCCTACAACAGCCAAGTCTCTCCGGGTCAATGAGGACAATCATCCCGTCTCATCTAACTTTACACCATCCGGCTCCGCCTTCACAAAACAATCAGCACTCATCCCACATGAGAACAAGCTCCCGTTCTCCACCGCTATCGACCTGGCCATCCACATTGAAGCGAAAATTGAAGAATGTCTTGAATCTGAAACCGGTTGGTACATGCTTGTTACCGGTGTTGTGGAACACCTGGTTGAAGCCATCTATTCCCGCCCATTAACCTCCGTCTTCCATCCGGTTGTAGTCACCACGTTTCATGTTCCTTGTCGGAGGAGCAAACAGTGCGATGCAGGTTTCAAACCACCTCATACGCGGAGATGTCCGCACGGGTAGCCATCAGTTATCGTCGAGGCGGGATACTCTGGAAGTCTACTACGCCTTCGATGTGATTCTCAGTGATGGTTAGGGAACTCGAGAGGACAACCCAGGATGGCTATCACGATAAAGATTACTAAGCATCCAAACGGGTTGCGGTTGGAGTGTTGGGAAATGATAGCAGATCCAAACCGGAGGGTCACAAAAAATAACATCCAAGAGGCCGGGCCACAACCAATGCTTTGATATTGAGCATGCCGGAACGGTGACCCCAACCGGACGTGATCCCATACCGCACCCTACGCGATACATCGAAAGATAGTTAAAATTATGTGCCGCTGATACAGATATCAATGTATCTTTATAGAGCACAATGAAGTTTATTGAGGGGCTAATTCCGCAAAGGCGAGTGTGGGGAATCTCCATACTTGTCGACATAATCCCAGTATAACGAATGAACAATCCAACATAGAGAAATAACAAACATGCCTCGAAACTCCTGCAAACCTCACACAACAATCTGCAACGTCCCATGACATGCCCAAACATCGCCAAAGACAATTTCCCACAATCCCATCCTCCCAACAACCTAAACCCTATTTCCCTATCACCTCATAGTTCCGATATCCTATGTCCTATGTCCTTATGCAATCTATCCGGCTTCCCATACACGCAAGTCCGCCAAAATGAGTGACGGCTGGTGATTCGCAACCATAGTGACCATGATACCATACTCTGCTGGGGCATTACCAGGATGCGCACTATATATATATAAATAAATAAATAACCGCTTCTACTAGTCACACCCGCAGCCTCAATTAAACGGAGTCACCAGATAACCAGAATACGGATAGTGAAAAAGAACTGAGAGTGAAATCAAGTGCGAACAGAAGAAGCAAAGCAAAGCGTAGGGAAAAAGACGGAAATGACTTGATAATTCTTCCAACAGTGTGGACTAGCATGATATATAAGAACGAATGACAATCCACAACATCACCCTATCTCCTAGTCCGTAACTACTCTGATCCCTTTTTTCTCTCCATACCCGGTGTTTCAAAAATCCGAGATGTAACCCGTTTACCCATGTCCCAAGATATAAAGATAGAATGGCATCGATAGACAGGAGTCAGTCATGTTGCCTAGGATGACCGCCGTTTGTAGTTGTGTCGATGAACGATTGAAGGCGAGGGGCAAACAAAATAACAAATAGTTCAGGCTAAGGCATATTCTCGATTTTTCACCTTGTCCATACTATATTTTTCCTTTTTTTTTTTTCTTGCGAAGCTTGGAAATCCCACATAGCAAATAACAGCTAATTGAGGCTATAGTGTACCTTGCCCCTTTTTTACGTTTCAGAATGGACATCATCGCTGGAATAACTGTTTTGTCGAGAAATCTTCTTTCGGCCAGAGATATGGTTTCTGTTTTCAACGAGCAGAAATATTTTTGACCCCATTACTCACAGTTGAACTTGGAACCTTGGACTACTTTCCTATATTTACTGACCTGCATCCTTTGCCGGAATAGCTACGATGGGAGGGTGATTCTTATGATGAGAATAATTGGAGATGCCTCATGGGAAATTATGATGGTTAAACCTGATTAAAACTTTGATTTCTCGCTAAAGATTCCGCTTCGGAGGGGACGTTTACACACTCACCCTCCATATTTTCTTTCACCATAGCGCGAAGAAGTTGGGTAGGCCCCCTCTGCGATGCAGGAATAGCCAAACACGCACCACGTCCAAAATATGTCCTGGAAAACACCCACCAACTACTAATTGGGTGAAATTTAACCTCTAAGCGGACCAGTGGAGACTGTATTTTTGGGCAGGTTGTGTAGTATGTTGTCTATTTGTGTAGTATTCTGTGATTGTTGTAGCTGCGGATTATGCAATGAACTTTGAGATACCCCCTGCGAACATCTCGTAAACTCTCTGGAGACCCGCTATTTGCAGATTACAGATTAATCGAGAATGGGTTAGTTGATGGATGGATTGATAGATCGATAGGCGAGTGGTTGGAGAGCTGCTAGTTATTTATTTATTTATTTCCAATGGTGTAACTAAGAGAAAACCTTCCTTGTCAGTCTCTAGAAAAAATAGAGAAAGGTTTGGAGTGAGGGGGGGGTTATACTCATTTTCAAAATCACATGACCCGCCTTATTTTAAAGCAAACATTGTTGGGATGATGTGTACATGCCATGATGATGTGTCCCTGTATCGAAACGGTGGTGGTGGAGGTTCTGTGGAAAATCACATGTGAGAATTGAATATAAACCTGCAGCCTAGGGTACTACAACCAAGTTAAGTGTATTGCACCCTATCAAACATCAAAAAATAGACCAAACACATCTCACACCTGTCCGATGGGCTCAAGGTGAGGTTTAATGATTAGAATTTGAAGCAATAGTGTGGTTGATGCTCCCTCTCCTTTCGAGTGATACCAGATGACGGACATCGATGCTAACAGTCAAGAACACTGGAGAAGATGGAGGCAATATATCAAACATTAATCTGATAAGCTTACTCAATTCACCTTATACTGTAGTCATTGAGTATACATCTTTGCAATATGCTAGTTGTTGTGTCCGGTCTGGTAAACTAGTAAGTTAGTGATGTCTTTTACTCCGAAAACGGTGGAACATATAGAACCCTAACCCTGAATATGACGAGTACCCACAAATTTCGTCCGCCGACCCCAGATATCACGATAACTTACAGTCACTGTCCCATGGACCCGTGTTACAGTCATGTGAAAAAAATTAAAAATGCAATCTGGATGCTTTACGAGCTCAGCTATCTATCGGTTTACCTCTCGTGCCCGTTGCGTTTCTCTAGTTGTGGGAGTTCGCATTATGGAAGACGGATGTGCAGCCGCAGGCCGCCGGCTTCGCGTGAAAGCCAATAACGCACACAACCGAACACTCACCACGGCCACTAACTCGCCAACGTCCCAGAAAGTCAAACCAAGACATATGATGAACATTCCTGCGAGGGCAGTCCCGTGTTACATTTGCTGCTTCAATTCTTCGGGTGTGTTGTGGGCAAGCACAATTTTACTCCATAAAGTTTGTAGTACAATAACTGATTACAGTTAATCGGTTACCCGAGCACGCTGACATGGAAGGCTGGATGGATGGAGGGGATTGTTAATCATGTAGTCCAATGCTGGAACCGATGGCGGGAGAAGATGCTCAGTCAATCCAATGAAAAAAGGAACTGTTCACGGGGTGGGGGGTTCATACTATTTCCAAAGTCACATGACCCCCCCATCTAAAAGCAAACATTGACCTGATGATGCGCCCGCGGTGAAGTGGCCATGGTGATGTTTTCAATCCACTGGTGTTTGTCTCCCATCAACATCTTCTCTGCCCGCGCGGGGGCGAGTTTACGGGGGACACTTCTTCGAATCAGCCTAGCGCCGCTACTTCTTGGGGCGTCGGACACGATAAATCAGAAAGCTTAATCCACAAGGTTAGTGTGCCAAAGTGAATAGTGTTTGAATAATACGGTACGTTACGGTATGGCAAACCTTCGATACCGTACCGTGAACTACGGTTATAAGCTACAATACCGGAAAACGGAAATTCACACCAAAGTTTCGGATACCGGGTAATTGTGTCTTCTGCCACCGAGTTCCGGGCGAAGTTATATTCATCACATTCTTACCCACAATGCGGAGTGTGGGTTTTCTTTTCCTATTCTACGGAAAGGCTGCTCCAGCCTACTTGGAGCATCACATTTGAAATCTCAAAGAAATTTAACCTAGACCGGCTCACGGGGTCTGGTGAGTTTACCGTAGGCTACACTGGTGTATCACACCGTATGGCATATTACACCATGTAATGATACCGATTCAACCCCGAAAAGTGAACGAGTGATCTTCAGTGATTGGCAACATTTTTCTCCCTTAATAGCTACTTCTTCCTTAGTAACTTTATTATTATTCCAGTGGGCCTTATATTACTCGGACATGCCTGACATAGTTGTCGAGTTGCTGAGGGAAGTAGGGTAAGGGTTTATTTCACCAAGTTGTGCCTGGTTTGCGCCCTCTCGACATTATTCCGCCCTTAGGGAGGTTTTCACAAAGCTTTACCAACCGTCCGGAAATATCTTGATCCTGCAGTATCGAAAGTGAAAGCCCTCAACACCATGATCCATTTCCATTGAGTTCATAAGTGCGCTTATGTATCTGATACTGGCAAGATGGAAGGCCGGGCGTGTCCAGCAGCTTATAAATATGCGGTGAGGTACTACATAGTGGGCTGAATAGAACTCGCACAGGTAGGGAAAGTGCTATGTAGACAGTTGGGACTACATCCTATGAGAGAACATCACCGCCTGCTGGTAGTAACGGCTCTAGCTAGAATACATGTGGCGAAAGCTCCAGGCAATTTGTGTTGTGAAAGTCTAGGCTTACGCCGATGATTCAAGCCACTGGTGTAGTTCGCCCTAGCCCCAAACTTGTTGGATATACAGTCTTCCACTGTAAACAAGCCTCTTCCTTTGTCACTCATATATTGCTATCCTATGTCATTTCTTTATACTTAAGTTGGTTTGCATTCCTTTAGGTGGTTCGGCGGTTTTGGTTGGCCGTCAATTATTCAGCGGCTATCTCGTCTACCACATATACCTTTTCACCCTTCAGGGTTTGAAGCGTATACCAGCGTGAGAGTTATGATGCGTTATGGGCTGAAAATGGGAAACAGGTTTACTCTCATAAAGGATGAGGCCACCGATATCCACTCTATATGTTTGGCCGTTAGGACCTTTCTTTTAGTTTCTCAGGCTATTGAGGTTGTTCGAGTTGAAGCTGCGACTGCAAAATACTAGCGTCGTTGTCATGCACACCAGAGCCTATTCAAACACTTGTAATTCCTTACTGATCACTAAAGTAAGCTAAACGACAGCCCATTCGACTAAACCCTCACAAAACACAATCCTTGGAAATGCTTTGATAACAAGGTCCCCGAACGGCCAAAAAAAAAAACCAGAGAAGAAAAGGAAAGGTTTCTAAAGCCTAGATTTTAGCTATGTTTTATCATTTGATGCTTGTAGGATGCTTTCCATGTGGGCGAACGAATCCCCCCAGATCAGCAAAACTGCTTCATCTCCGCTGGTAATTTTTGTGCCTGGCGCTTTCTCCTGCTGTGTATATACAAATGCGGACAGCGGTATGATTTCTTCCTTCCTACACTTTCTCTTTTAAAATGTTATTGCGAATTGAATGTTTATTCCCACGAGTCTTTTGTGCCAGCTCTCTCGCATGCAGTGTTAGGACAATTGGTACTGTGAAGGGAAAAATCTGATTTTGCATTTTTAATCACACTCTTTGTATTTGTATTGCGTAAACAACAACTATGCTAATACTAAGAACTGCCTAATAGGCATATGTCTTACAGCATGTCCTTCACCAACAGCCAAACTGAAAAAAAAATTCACCTCTTGGCCACCTACCACAAAACACTACTGAGACCAAAAGCCCCCTCGCAAACCCTCCAACACAAAAGAAACCCACCCTGCAGCCAACCGAAACAACCCAGCCCTATCGCAATATCGGTCCAGCCCCATCGCAATATCAGTCCTCCTCCTTGGATGCCCCACAACACATAGTGGATACAAGGGCACATAGACCAAACCTCCAGAATATGCCAGGCCACCAAGCCCAACATAACGCGATACAGGTAGGATGCCACCTCCAGACCCCAATTCCCCTGAAGCCAAGCCACACCAGCTAACCACAAAACAACTCACCATACTACACCACTCCGAATCAACCAGAGCAACAACCATCCGTCTTTTTATGGGGGTCAATGGGGTCCCCAAAGCCAGCAAAAAATAACTGACCACAAGGTAAGATTTTATGAAGAAAAACCAAGCCAAAAAACTCCGTAAGCCCAAGGGCCAAGGTGTAACTGAACCAACTGCAGAAGGGACAAAAGCGACAAGAAAGCAAAGGCCAAAGCCAGGTGAGCCATTCCAGGCAAAGAATCGAACCAACACCAGGAGGGAACAAAGGCAAGTCGAAGAACTCATGTAACCTGAAAATGTGTGTGTGTCTGAATGGTCACTCCAGCAAGCAAGTGAGGAGAGGAGGAGTCAAAGATTGGTCCCATACAACCAACTGTATCCTGGCCAGCGGAACAAAAGAACTCAACTGAAGAGGCATGAAGCTATCATGAGAAAGCAACAAGGCCATTTGATTGGGTGGTCCCCCCCCATAACCAAAACCCATAAAAACAGGAGGAGGTTTTAATCACATGGTAGTTAGTTTGCTGGAACCAAATCATTATTTGTGAAGGAACTATATTTAACTAAAGTTTGGGGGGATTACATGGCTTATGTACATAGACTATAGACACATCATCGTTTGTTTGCTAGTTTGTTTTTTAGCTTACACAGCCTATGAGGACAGGCCAATATAAGGGGCTTATCACCACACCTCACTTAGAAACAACAGGGGGAACCCCATGGAAGAGGTTCAGGAACACAACAGGAAAGTTATATTTAGAGGTATTCTGCATAGATAGTTGGACAACTGGGATCAGTTGGACTTTCTTTTGTTTGGATTGGTTTTCTTTTCGGATTGGTCATCGTGGTTTTCGGACTTGTCATTAGGAGATTATTTTCTACAGAATTGATTGAGGCTTGAGTGTTTCTTTTACATTGAGTGAACCTGTTTACCGTGGGCATTTTTTGTTTGGTTGTTGTTAGTGAGTGAGAAGCCAGACCTGACCTATCCTTTTATTTTCATTTGGTGCTCTGAACCTGACCCGTCGAGAATTTGTTTTTTCAGTACCTATAAAGATATCTGCGAGGCCATCTCTGAGAACATGTAGACCCCGGGGAGATATTGTTTGTCAATGCTAACTGAGTGACAAAGCTCATTCAAAGAAAAGTGGTAAATAATAGGAGAAATAATACTGATAGTATTTCTATGAAACAGGAGTGGATCACAGAGCAAAGGGTGCACAGCTGAACAAGAACCAATGAGCGAGCCCTCTTTAGGCCACTGAATACAGCAATTTTGCTCCTGGAGATACCAAGTTTGTAATATGCCTGGAATGAGTTTCGTACAAGACCTTAACCCATTAAGTTGTGTGTAGTTGGCATTGAATTCTTTTCCTTCTTTTGATTTTCTCAGTTAATCGTGCCAAGGTTGTGGCGTGCGGCCGCAACCCCCGCATGTTCACTGGCTCACAAGCAGGGGCACTCTAGAGAGTGCCTGACAGCTCAACATGACTTTGTGGCTTAAGATCAGTTTGTCCAAAACATGACTTCATGGCAAAATAAGGCACAAATCATGCCAAGGTCGCGGTGTGTGGCCACAACCCCCGCATGTTCACTGGCTCACAACAGGGGGCACTCTAGAGAGTGCCTGACAGCTCAACATGACTTTGTGGCTTAAGATCAGTTTGTCCAAAACATGACTTCATGGCAAAATAAGGCACTAGAGCATAACATAATATTTTATTATCATAGAATATTTTATTTACATAATATTTCGCAATCTTGCCTGTTGCCTAATTCCGGAAATAATGAGCCTGGATGTTTTCCTTTTTTGAATCTGTTGAGCCTGCCTCTCCTTTGCTATAGCCTTTGCCTTTGCCTTAATCTCATCAAGGAAAGGTTTGTGCTCTTCCTTATCCAATTTTTTTTGAGCATTCTGAGCCATACATAGATCCCTCTCTGCTTTTTCTACTCCCATATCCTCTTTTCTTTTGGCCATTTGACGTGCATCAGAGGCATAAATAACTCCTCCTCTTTGGATCTGCCTTCTGCTTTGTCCTCTTCATCTGGCATTTCTTGCCTCCTCTGCTGCTCGAGTATGCTCCATGTGCTCCATCGCTAATGCACCTGACTGTGCAAGAGCTAATCTACCTTGTAGTACAAGCTTAAGCTTATTTTCAAAGCTTGGAGATAGCCCTTTACTCTCTTGGAGTAATTCATCACTCATTGTTTTGAGACTTGCGATTGTAAGAGGAATACCAGAGGCTGATTCTGATTGTGGGAGGGATGGTTGATAGGAAGGAATGGTTGCCTCTTGGAGTTTTGATATGACAAGATCCGGATTGTATGGGATAAGCCCAGTCGCACGAAATGCTGATTGAATGGTTGAGGACTTAAAGGTTTGCTGACGAATGGTATCAATTGTGTCCAAAAATTCAGATTTGTCAAAGTTCCTACACCCAGTTCGTGTAGCAGCCTCAACAGCCTCAGCATGATAATGCTTATAAGGTTGAAAGACAACCACATTTAGGGGTTGAAGAAGATGACTGGAGTGGGCCAGGAGGCAAAATACAATAATCCTGTGGGAATCGCAAAAGTCAAGGAACTGCTTTCTGCAGTGAGAGCCAAAGCCATCAAGAAGTAAAAGACGATAATCTCCAGTAAGACGAGCAGGAGAGAAGTGTTCAAAGTAGACAAGTCACTTTATTGTGAGCTCATCATTGTTGTCCCCAGTTTCAGAGGTCCCTACAAGGTAATTATGTGGAACTCATGTTGTGGTATACCAAGATTCCAGATGGATAATGCCAGGAACAATTACCATCGGTGGTAAAGCGACTCCATCACCACTGATTGTCTCACAAATGCTTACCAACTCACGATTTGTAGAGCTGCCAAGATATGTTTCCCTTGTAAGGTCCCTCGTAATAATCCATTGGTCGCGCCCAATCCCAATATGGAATCCTGTTTCATCAAAGTTGTATTTATCACAATCCTAGATTTGGTACAGATGGTATACAGCCAAATACTTCTCAAACCAGGCTCTGATACTATCAGGTTGGTGGGCATTTTTACAGTCAAGATTGATTGAAACTTGTTTGTGAATGAAATATTCAGGATGGCGGTTGAGGAATCATGGAGCCCAATGGTCGCTTACAACAGGGGCTACATCAGAGCCAGAATGTGCATACTGAAGTATAGCATTTGCACAGCCTGAGACCATTTGCAGACGAGCGCCGGTACCAACAGTATCAAGACAGTCAAGATACTGGTAAACTGCCAGTTCCTGATCATCAGTGAGCTTATGGTTGGCTCCAGGCCTTTGTTGGCGAGACTGGTAGCCTTGTAGTCGTGCTTGAAGTCAGGAGACTGGTACCTTGTAGTTGCGGGCAATCTCTGTAATGTTTGGATACTCCGTCTGATTGGTACTTAATGATGCAATTGCAGCCTGAATCCGTACCTTGACATCTGCATAAGGCTCAACGCGCTCACTTGGAAGGATAAAAGATGGCACTTTTGGCATGTTTTTCGATGTTGGTGGTTTGGGTTGGTGGTGTGTTGACAGAGGTGTCTGTTTTACGATGTTTTGGTTGTCACTTATGATTTTTCATTCTTGGGTATTAAGACATCAGTTGATGATTTATATTAATATACTTAATCTAAATTAACTGAAATAATAAACATATTAAAAACTCAGATTATATTCTCCATAGTTAAAACTAGCCACAAAGTCATGTTGAGCCACAAAGTCATGTTGAGTTGTCAGGCACTCTCTAGAGTGCCCCCGGTTGTGAGCCAGCGAACATGTGGGGGTTGCGGCCGCACGCCGCAACCTTGGCACGATTACCTCCTCGCCCGATAAGATTGATCTCCTGTTGCATGAGAATGATGAAATTATTATGAACTCAGAGCTAAAGCTTTGCGCATTGCAAATTAAATATTGACCGTATACTATCATGACGTGCTGATCCGAAATCAACATAATTAACAAGGGTAGATACCATTTGATATCTCGTATGTAGACCCCCAGGGTGGATACGATACGGTTGCGAAGTTCTCGTTATATGCAAGGGATCTTCCCCACAGTGAAATGAACATTTCTAAAGTGATCAGCAATCATAATACAATCCAACCCCAAAAGATAGATGACAAGAGAAGAGAGGGAAAAAACGTGTTTTCTAATGGTAGAGAGAAATGCTATAGATTGTGTACCTGAGAAAGAGATGAAAAATATTCTAAAGCAAGAAATCGAAATATAAAAATGAGAAAGTATTAATTATACATGATAGATAGCCACAAAACTCTCAACAGTGCGTTCAGGGGACCATCCAATTCATATCTTATCGTTAGCATCAATACTTGGGAAAGGTTTGTCCTGTAACCGCCCTGCAAAGAGCACCCACCTACTGAACGAAGGTAACATGGTTGACAGAGACAAACGATTGCAAAGAGAGAAAAAGTAAAGAAAACTAAAAATAAAAAAGTAAAAAAAGTTAATGCGGACACACATCACCGAGAGTAAAGTGAGGGGAAAGAGGATACTGGGGATCAATTTAGAACCCAAGCCCATGTGAACCATGAATCAAAGGAAAAGGAAAAGCACGATGGAAAAGGTAGACAAGAAAATAAACCGGGAATTGGTATTCTAGAAGCTAAGGAGAAAAAAGTAGTGAATATCAAGCTGGTTACCAAGTGCCTGCAATATGATCCACACAGCGCCAGGAAAGAATCATGGAATACCACATGCAGTGGCGGAATATATCTGTTGCTGGGAATTTTATCTATTCCAACAGATACAGGAGCCAAATAAGGCTCCCAAGGGTGACCAAGAATCGGGGAGGTGGCGTCAGGGTCTGTAGGCAGACTGGCACTTGGAGGGATTGGCTGAGGGGTGGGTTGTCTGTCCGACTAGAAGCTATCTGAAGGATATATCGGATCCCAGGTTATGCTCTCGTTACCTCGAGATAGGTTCTGTGGTCACATTTATAAGAATCGCTCCAACGATTTCGCCTGATTCCCATCTCAGATAGAGCAAAGATATGTGGCAATTTGGAATAGCATTTCAAGATAGCCAAATTGGGAACTTGTGGTGTATTCCCTTTGGATAGACCAGTTCCTTCCAAGGTACCTTGAAAACCAAAGCTAGCAGGATGTTCCATTTTTCGAATGCGCACATCATATCAAATCCCAAACATGAAATCATCTTCCAAGCTTACTATGATTGGGTTTCAAAAGTCCTGTTAGTTTAACTACATAACCCATTACGCCTCCACACAAGTAGAGTCGCACCTCGCTATAACGAATGCCAAGAGTTCCGGATTTTTCGTTCGTTATAGAGAGGTTTTGAACGAAATCCCTTATAGCGAGAACTGTTTGTATGGGAGCAGGGGGGTAAATTCCCAGAGGATTCGTTCGTAATAGCGAGGATTCCCGTACAAAGAGGTCCATTATAGCGAGGTGCGACTGTACCGCTCCCTGGAATATCACTTCAATCACGCCCTTACTTACATTTTTGAATGTTACTGAAAGTTAAACTATCCAAAAGAAAACAGTCTACCATGCCGGAATTCCTCTCCCTCCCCAACGAGCTCATTTTGGAGGTAGCTGAAAATCTCCCACTACACGATATAAGTGCCCTCCTCAAGACAAACCATCGAACCTCCTACCTCCTCACGACAACTTTGCTCACAGAACCTTTCCACTCATGCTCACTCACTCACGGGCGTCGTCTGCTATACTAACTCGCCTCGCAGGGAGACTTGATAGGGGTAGAGGATCTGCTGGATAAGGGCATCCTAGACTTCACCGAGCCAGAAACCCTTCTCCACGAAGTGGTGAAATCCCAGAGTGCGCAGGTGTTACAGACACTGCTACACTTCGGCCTCAGCCCAGATAAGATTGACTCCAAACGCCGGACCAGGCAACCCACGATACCCACATATTTTTCAAGAAGAAGAGGTAACTCAAGATACCAGCCAGCTCATTTTAATTTTATTCATTTTTTTACTTGGTACAATTGAAATACAATCCACCATCTCACATCAAACCTTTCACTAAGACCAGAGGGAACAAAACTTGGTAAAAATGATGTATAATCCAACTTGAGTTGGATTCAAAGAATCCCACTTCATGTGCAACTAACTGTCGTATCGTATGAATAAGGCATTAAGTAACCTCCAGAAGTAATTAGTAGCTGTACGGAGCCCGAATCCGCGCTAAAACTACTAAACTACGCAGAGCGTCATGAATGGGCGAGGGAAATGGACTATCATACAGAGGAGTATTTCACAACGGAATTGCAGGGTATCTTCGCTTTTCCCCTTGGCCATGCCCTTTCCACTATCACATTGACCCACCCACCAAAAATGCCCAAGAAAAGGAAAAGGAGTCTGAAAGGGAGGCAAACTATAATATATGATTGGCCCCCAATTTATCCGTTACCAATTTCTACCTCCCTTCCACATTCCTCTGAGAATTTACTCATCTTCCCAAACGCTTCATTCACTTGTTATTCCTCTATTTTCCACACTCTTCACTTCAAGACTGTTTGTAGTTTCTCCTTATTCCTCTGATATGAATGATGCACCCTTCATCACTTATTTCAGGCTAGCCTGTATGCTCAGAAGGCGAGCCCGGGCTATCCCTTCTTCCGAATCATTAACCAAGAATAAATGAACAGTAGCCTATCATCACGCCTTCCCGTCCGTCAGTCCGTCCTTCACAGCTGGTGCCAAAGACTTTATCCATGACAGCTTGCTATTTTCCGTTCATCGTGCGAGCTAGCCCCAACCAATTTGTTGTGAATTCATGAATCGATTGCACCGTGTTCTTCAATCAAATTTATTATCCTGGCATCGCCGAACCGGCATATAACAAGAGAAGAAACAAATGAGAAGAGTATTGCATACTGCTGGATCGATTGATCGAACAATGACGGGAAAGAAGAGTGGGTGAGTTGGTTAAACTCGAGGAGCTGTGAGCCGAGGCAAAGGAATACAGACTTGGACATCTCGGTCATACCGGTAGATGTAGGAAGTGCATATCATAAAGTGCTGTTTCAACACCAGTGTGAGGATGTGACCTGTACGAAGTGAAAGGCGAGAACGCTGATGTTTTCATGGAGGGCCTTTGCCCGTATATATATAGATATCGGGGAAGCCCGGAATGAAAACAAATATGAATGAAGAGAAAACTCTTCGGTGAATGAGTGGTCTAGGAGTGACGAAGAGGACGGAGAAAAATCGGGTACCAGGAGACTGGGAGAGAAACAGTGAAAAGACTAACGAAAAACTAGGTGCGGCTAGTGGGGAGTCTATTAGTCGGAATCCCAAAGTGCCCAACGGATAACGGAGGTTTTCGTAACCTCTAACAACCAGCTGCTTGACCCCTTCGAGTGAGATGCCATGAATGCGCGCCCGAAGATATGTCGGGCGGTATCTCTAGTCAATATTGCAGTCTCTACGTAAACCTTCAGAATCTATACATTAGCAGGTGTCATGGGAGGATGGGTTTTGGTATCATAGATTAGCTGGTTGCGCTTAAGACATGCTGCACCCTAATTCATTCCCCACAGGTTTGTGAATTTCCCCAAAACACGCGCTTGGCAGCTTCCATTCTTACCGCCACGACAGCCTCCACCTCCTCCTACAAATATTCCTCTCCCTCGCGTGCGGGCTGCGATACAGTGCACCAGTTTATTGTTCATTTTTTCAAGTTCCTGAAAGAAAAAAAAACATAAAACATGACCGACGCTCCCCGCCAATCACACTACCCGCCAGCAAACTCCGCATTCGACACGCGGACGGGCAGCTTCGGACTCCGTGTCCCGGACAACACCGCCTGCGCCTTATTGACAGTCCCTCTCCGCACACAGAGCACGTCGTGCCATCCCTTGTTTCGAACGTAATCGTGCCAAGGTTGCGGCGTGCGGCCGCAACCCCCGCATGTTCGCTGGCTCACAACCGGGGGCACTCTAGAGAGTGCCTGACAGCTCAACATGACTTTGTGGCGCAACATGACTTTGTGGCTAGTTTTAACTATGGAGAATATAATCTGAGTTTTTAATATGTTTATTATTTCAGTTAATTTAGATTAAGTATATTAATATAAATCATCAACTGATGTCTTGATACCCAAGAATGAAAAATCATAAGCGACAACCAAAACATCGTAAAACAGACACCTCTGTCAACACACCACCAACCCAAACCACCAACATCGAAAATCATGCCAAAAGTGCCATCTTTTATCCTTCCAAGTGAGCGCGTTGAGCCTTATGCAGATGTCAAGGTACGGATTCAGGCTGCAATTGCATCATTAAGTACCAATCAGACGGAGTATCCAAACATTACAGAGATTGCCCGCAACCACGAGGTACCAGTCTCCTGACTTCGAGCACGACTACAAGGCTACCAGTCTCGCCAACAAAGGCCTGGAGCCAACCATAAGCTCACTGATGATCAGGAACTAGCAGTTTGCCAGTATCTTGACCGTCTTGATACTGTTGGTACCAGTGCTCGTCTGCAAATGGTCTCAGGCTGTGCAAATGCTATACTTCAGTATGCACATTCTGGCTCTGATATAGCCCCTGTTGTAAGCGACCATTGGGCTCCACAATTCCTCAACCGCCATCCTGAATATTTCATTCACAAACAGGTTTCAATCGATCTTGACCGAAAAAATGCCCACTAACCTGATAGTATCAGAGCCTGGTTTGAGAAGTATTTGGCTGTATGCCATCTGTACCAAATCCAGGATTGCAATAAATACAACTTTGATGAAACAGGATTCCATATTGGGATTGGGGGTGACCAATGGATTATTACGAGGGACCTTACAAGGGAGACATATCTTGGTACCTCTACAAATCGTGAGCTGGTAAGCATTTGTGAGACAATCAGTGGTGATGGAGTCGCTTTACCACTGATGGTAATTGTTCCTGGCATTATCCATCAGGAATCTTGGTATACCACAACACGAGTTCCAGATAATTACTTTGTAGGGACCTCCGAAACTGGGTACAACAATGATGAGCTCACAACGAAGTGGCCTGTCCACCTTGAACACCTCTCTGCTGCTCATCTTACTGGAGATTATCGTCTTTTACTTCTTGACGGCTTTGGCTCTCACTGCACAAAGCAGTTCCTTGACTTTTGCGATTCCCACAGGATTATTGTATTTTGCCTCCCGGCCCACTCCAGTCATCTTCTTCAACCCTAGATGTGGTTGTCTTTCAACCTTATAACCATTATCATGTTGAGGCTGTTAAGGCTGCTACACGAACTGGGTGTGGTAACTTTGACAAATCCCAATTTTTGGACACAATGTATACCATTCATCAGCAAACATTTAAGTCCTCAACTATTCAATCAGCATTTCATGTGACTGGGCTTATCTCACACAATCCCGATCTTGTCATATCAAAACTCCGAGAGGCAACCATTCCTTCCTATCAACAATCCCTCCCACAATCAAAATCTGCCTCTGGTATTTCTCTTACAATCACAAGTCTCAAAACAATGAGTGATGAATTACTCCAAGAAAGTAAAGGACTATCTCCAAGCTTTGAAAATAAGCTTAAGCTTGTACTACAAGGTGGATTAGCTCTTCCACAGTCAGGTGCATTAACGATGGAGCACATGGAGCATACTCGAGCAGCACAGGAGGCAAGAAATGCCAGACGAAGAGGACAAAGCAGAAGGCAGATCCAAAAAGGAGGAGTTATTTATGCCTCTGATGCACGTCAAATGCCCAAAAGAAAGGAGGATATGGCAGTAGAAAAAGTAGAGGGGGATCTATGTAGGGCTCAGAATGCTCAAAAAAATTGGATAAGGAAGAGTGCAAACCTTTCCTTGATGAGATTAAGGCAAAGGCAAAGGCTATAGCAAAGGAGAGGCGGGCTCAACAGATTCAAAAAAGGAAAACATCCAGGCCCATTATTTCAAGAATTAGACAACAGGCTAGATTGCGAAACATTATGTAAATAAAATATTCTATGATAATAAAATGTTATGTTATGCTCTAGTGCCTTATTTTGCCATGAAGTCATGTTTTGACAAACTGATCTTAAGCCACAAAGTCATATTGAGCCACAAAGTCATGTTGAGCCACAAAGTCATGTTGAGCCACAAAGTCATGTTGAGCTGTCAGGCACTCTCTAGAGTGCCTCCGGTTGAGAGCCAGCGAACATGCGGGGGTTGCGGCTACATGCCGCAACCATGGCATGATTAAACTGTGTAGCAAGGTGGGTGCACCCATGAAATGCTTGTATTTGTGAAGGGTAAAGGGTTTGGATTAATTTAAGTTGTGTAAAATGTAAAAATAAATTAAAATACTGGATCTAGACCAGAGTTGAATACTGAACCTCCAAAATGCAATTGTCATATTCCGAAACTTTTTTTAAATGTATAACATATGCAGTATACATTAGCGGCCTTATTCCCAATGCATTGGTCTAGACAATCCTGATACAATTACTAGAAGTATGAGACATTAGATATAGATGGTGGGACATGGCTGTTATGGATATGTATTGGATATGTTAGCAATGTCTACTAGTTGAGGACATGAGACATTGGTGGATTTCATATGTGATTAGTTAGTTTCTTTTATGTTTCCCTGGTTTCATGTTTCCCCAATGATCTCCATGAAGATCCTATATTTTTCCCTTTAGTTATTTGCTATCATCAAAATACGTATTCTTTATTGTCCTTACTTTGATCAATTCATTCATTCTTTGTTACACTTTATCTTTTCATTCTACATACACCAAAAACTCAATCGCTACTCTATTATTGTTGGTCATCTACTGCTACTGACTGAATTGACATATTGGAGGTTAACTTCCATCAAACCCTAAATACTTCATGCCCTTTACCCTACAAAAATACAGGCATTTCATGGGTGCACCTACCTTGGTACATGCTACTAGCATAACCCCCTGTGAGGTCTCGAGGCGTCATTCAAGGACTGTTTGGAATTGTATTACCAGGCAAATAAAGAACCCCAGGCTTGTTAAAGTAACATATATCCAAGAGTACAAGGCTAGTATTCTTGGTTCCTTCATCCCTATAACTAAGAAATGGAATTCACAAATAGTAAAGAATAAGTAGTAATAGATTTAAAAAAGGTTGAAGTTTTTTTTATTTTTTTTAAATACACAAGAGAAAAGAAAGGAAAAATAAGAGTGGAGAAATAAAATTTTAATAAGAAAAAAAAGAATAATACAATTGCAGAAAGTTTTAAAGAACAAGAAAAAACAACTTTGAAAAACAATAGTAAAATGGTTGATATTATGAGTTTATAAAAGAACCCCAGGAAAAACAATATTATCAGTTGGTGCTGGCTGTTCCACAGATGTCAGAAGCATCAGGCCAGTTAGGGATGTGACTCAAGATAGTGCCACATATAGTTGACTGTGAGTAAAAGCATTAGATCTTAGATCCACACCAACATGAGTCAATGATTGCCCTTGGGATTTATTGACAGTCATAGTAAAGCATAAGTGAATTGGGAACTGCTTTCGATGAAGGATAAAGGGTAGGTCTTCTTCATTTGTTGTAAGCTTGATGCGTGGAAGAGGTCTGATCTTGCCATTCCATCTTCCACCAATAATAGACACCTTAATGCAATTTCGCCCAATCTCAATCACATGCATTCTTGTCCCATTACAAAGCCCATGCTTTGGACTAAGATTCCTAATTAGAATCACTGGTGCCCCAACCTTCAGTCTTAAACATGAAGGAGGAACTACTGGTAAGTCAATACTCTGCAAGTATTCTGCCGCAAACATCTCATCCACTCGCCCATTGTCAATACCAAGATCGATAGTATTAACAGCCAGAAATGTTGACTCCAAGCCTGGCATTTTAGAAAGAAGAATATTATTGAACTCAGTAACAGTTTCATTTTTTTAAGCTAGGATAGCTTTTCCTGCAAAGATATTATGGTTGGATATGGCTTCTTCTAGCACAGAGCAAGGATAGATTTGGTCACAAAGTTGTTCAGTGGTAAGTACTTGTCGAATATATGGTGGAATTAGAGTTCTTCCATATGTTAATGGATTATTAACCAGGGATTTAACAAACCCCAGGAACATCTCATCCCCTCCACTAGGGACAACCCTCATATTTTGTAAAAGTCGTAATATTTGCAACCATCTCCAGAAGGATGCATGTTGAATACATGCTAAGACAGTGGCTTCTCGAGAGTCCCTTTGAATAACTGGGAGAATTTGGGCAAAATCACCACCCAGTATTGTTGGAATACCCCCAAAGAAGCCAGTTTCTGATATGCCACAAATATCATTGAGTGTTTGATTTACACTCTCAAAACATGCCTTGTATTGCATTGGAACTTCGTGCCATATAATCAGGCTTGCTTTCCAAATTAACTTTGCAAGGTTTGAGCTACTCAAAATGTTGCACACCCCATGGATATCATTGATGATATGAATTTTAAATCTAGAATGTGCAGTCCTTCCTCCAGGTAACAACTGTGCTGCAATGCCTGATGAAGCAACACAAAGTACAATCTTTCCTTGACTGCAAAAGTGGCTGCATATACAGTTGTATAAAAATGTTTTGCCTGTACCAGCTGGCCCATGGAGAAAATACCCACAATTCTGATTTGTTTGCCTCTGTTGATTTTCCTCTCTTTCTCTAACAGCTTCAACTATTAGGTTAAAACATTCTCACTACTCCGCATTCAGTACACTCTGCATCTGTTCTGCCAGTCTTGCTTCTTCCTGGACATCATAGTCTGTTTCTTCTGCAATGAAAGAATTCTCCACTCTTGCATGCTGTCTCTGAAAGGACCACTCAAGCTGAAGTTCTGGCAAATCATAGTCCACTAAGTGAGCACCATATTCACTCAATAGTTTCTCTATCAGAAATAGCCCATTATCTAGCATGATGATACCATCTGCCAAACCCAGGTTGTTTGAATTTTCTGGCACAAAAATGCTAACAGTTTCAAACATATGGGGAATATCATCACACAAGAATGTACCAAATTCCTGCCAAATAGCTGATGGGTTTCCAATTGTAGTATGACGGAGGGCTAAGGCAAATAGTTGCCTCAATGCTTTCCCTGTCATAAACGTAGCACCCTCTCAAAATAAAGAAACCCATTCTCCATCGTCCTCCAGTAATCCCAGTGCAATGCAGGCTAGCTTGAAGGTTGGATGTTCCATGTTGTCTATTGTTCGAAGGTCTTGAAAGCTTTTTGGGCCCCTTATTACTGTTAACAAAAGCCTCAGATAGTACTTTTCACCTATAAATGGACTTGCAGAGTACATTTGACCAATAGATATTCCCCGTTACCGCTTCCTCCAACCAATTTTATGCACAAATACAAAGTGCTCAGGGAATTCATGATATAAGTATCCACAACCATCCTGATTTTCCAAATTATACTTCAGGAACGCAGTCAATGTTGAAATAGAATCTTCTATCCTTTGGCTTAATGCATCATGATCTACCTGGTCTGAGAAATAAACTGGTTGGTCACCGGGGAGACGTATGGTGAGATGTTGGACTGGTGGCTGTTCCTTATGGGTTGTATATTCAAATAGGTGCCACATTGCCTCTGTGGGCCCAATATATCATCCATGTAGGTAGCGGTCGATTTCATTTTCCTGGTCTGGGGTTTGTAAATTGACATGAGCTGTCACTCTGTCACCAACTTTGTAAATGTACTTATGGATGTACTTAACGGCGCAAATTGATCCACATACTTCAACGTTAATATGTACCTTATATCGTAGTGAGAGGTATGGGC
Organism: Choiromyces venosus 120613-1; assembly: GCA_003788595.2. NCBI lineage: Eukaryota > Fungi > Ascomycota > Pezizomycetes > Pezizales > Tuberaceae > Choiromyces > Choiromyces venosus. The sequence continues at coordinate 40,909 of ML120610.1, forward strand.
TATGTGGAACCACCCTTCCATTATCAACTGTGATTGTTGATGCTGGACCTCCACTTGGAGCTGGTAGAGTATAGCTTTGACCTGTATTCCGACGCCGATACAGGGGATAGCCATTTTCTTGGACAATAGTTTCCTGCTGAAAATGATGTGGATATCACTTATTATAGAGATTTGAGATCAATGGGTTTACTCCATCCATACATAAAGCCTGACAATTTCCCCCTGCACATGATGTATGCACTATATTAGACTTGATTATATTTGCAAGTTCTCTGGACTGGTTGTCTATTTCTACTGGTAACTCAGTGGAGATCAGATTGTCAATATTTTCAGCTGTAAGGAAGTTGTCATCTGTTTTGAGAAAGAGGTGGAGGTGGAGGTGTGGCAGGCCTCTCTTTTGGTATTCTATGGTCCAAACCCATCCTTGCCATTTACCAAAGATCTCTTTATGACGTATTTGGTCAAGCAAATCCTTCATCTTAATGTTGAAAACACGAGCAACTAAATCAAGACGATCTGCAGCAAGTTAGTATGGCAACAATTCCTGTTGTATCTCTTCCCATTTAGGATTTGCTGTAAAGGTGATAAACAGTGAAGGGTGACCAAAATGTTGTACAAGAGCCATGCTGTCCTGGTAGAGCTGTTGCATGAAGAAAAAAATGATCGCCACTAATAAAGCTGGATGGTAGCACAATTCGCTTTCCAACCTGCTGTAAGTTAACATCTTCTTGTCGTAGAACATCTGCCAACCCATTATATAGATCGGCTTGGCTATTTGCTTGATGGCCTCATAGCCATGCAAGTTTATTCTGATCACAGACAGTCCAACTATCTACCAAGAATTGTGGGAAAAGTCTTCTACCTTGAAAAATAGTTGCTGGTTCACCCTCACATGGATGCAGTCAGAAATGATAAAATACTCTTTGATGCATTGTCTCAATTTGGTGGTTTCCTTGTGCATTCTGCAATCTCCTTGCCCAATGCCATTCAGGCTCTCCATATGGAAAGAATAAGACGTAGTGGAGGGGTAAGTATAAGGCATGATTTTGATTTATAATTGTAAAGGGAGAACTTGGTTGTTCCAGATTTGGAACTAATCGCTTGGTGATAACAATATCCCGGCAATCACTTTCACCATATTCTTCTGGCAGAATTAATGCCACCTCATCACTGGTAGGCAGATTTTCTCTTCTCCTATCAGCCCCTATTTGCATGACTAACTCTAGTCTTGGGTTCAGAACAACACGAACATCTTCTCCATTTTCTGGTACAGTAGAGATTCTTTCCTGAGCTGTTTGATAAAGAGCTATCAGGGGAGAACATTCATGAAGCATGGTAGTAATAGCAAGAATAGTTCCCTCATCAAGTTCAAGTGCCCATGCAACTCTTGATTGTGATGCAAAGTGAGGGTCATAGAGATAAGCTTGTGTGAAACTTGGGTCCATACCAGGAGTTGGAATAAGCAGCCCTTGAAGGTGGTAGAGGTTTCCATGAACTTGAAATAGTTGGAGGCCACCTGCATTTGCAGTTCCCCGATCATCCATATTACATCGTAGGGATGTAAATGTGAAAAGACTATTCCATCTCCTCAAGTGTTTTAAAAACTCTCAAGATAGAATAGTCTCTCCACTCATTAGTGAATTCAATGGCTCTGGTAAAGCAGTGAGGTTGTCAATAATAACATCACCATGTTTACAACACACCTCAAAGCTTGGTCCATTGTGCTGATTTCTGGAAGGATGTTCTGTATCACAAACCTAGCATGGATAAAGGTTTTCACATGACTCATAATTATGAGGTCATAGGTTTGTAATGGTTTCACACACATAACCAATTAGGTCATGTGAGCTTCACACATGACTTGCACTTGTGAGTCATAGTTATTATATTTGATTTAATTGCGCAATAACTTGTTTAAGTTATTGCTTGATTTTCCACACATGACTTACTTAGAAGTCATGTGAGTTTTGCACATGACCAGCTAAGGTCATGTGGTTATTATGTTACGCAAAGTGTATGAGTCACAGTTGTGACTCATAAATAGTTATTGATTTGTAAGCAGGTCGTGGAAGGACTATATAAGGAGGAGGATACAACGTAGTAGTTAGTTCTTCACGCAACTACCTAAGTGATTTCCTAGATATAACTTTACGACTTTATGAATATAAAACACCTTTACGCTCTTTACTAAAAGAAAAGAATATTGCAATATCTTCCTTATAGGATAAGGAAGAAGCGAACGAACAACTAAGTCTCAGGAAGACTGAGTAAAAACATAGGAACTTAGTCTTAGGAAGATTAAGTAGAGAATAATAAATATGACTCTGAGTATTTATTCCCTTCCATTACTGTACCCTACTAATTATATATTATTGTTGCCTGTTGCATGATTATATCATAGGAGAGATCATATAGGCGATCCTAATATTTGGTTACGTCTCAGCAACACCCAACGAACAACATAGATTGGGAATACGAAGACCAATCCTTAGCACTTCCAAAAGTAGCACAAGTGCTTGCAAGAACAGCCTCGGAAACCAGAAGAACAGGAAGCCCTGTTACATCAGAAGAAAGATCAGAAGAAGGATCTACATCATCAGAAGGACAAGAAGGCCAAAGGATGTTGGGGCCAGCAGGAGGAATACCACCAGCGGGAGTGGTACCACCAGGAGGAGAAGAACAAGGAGGTGCCTAACCAATACCAGGACTAACAGCAGGACAACTCAGGGAGGTAATTCAAGCCATGGGAGGGGGGACAAGTAGACCAAAAATCAAAGAGCCAGGAACCTTCTCAGGAGAAAGAGACAAAATAAGAAACTGGCTAGCACAACTACCAGTCTATTTTACAGCAACAGGATGGGCTGAAGGACATGAGGAAGAAAAAATAACATATACCTCGAGCCTGCTAAGAGGGAATGCAAGCAGTTGGCTCACACCATATATAGAAGGAACCAATACAGCAACCTGGCAAAACTGGCCAGATTTCGTAGAAGCACTACAAAGTCAGTTTGGACCAGTAGATCTGAAAGGAGAAGCAAGGATGAAACTGAGGGAATTAGTGCAAGGCACTAAATCAATGACAGAATATTGGAGTGCCTTCCAATTAATATTAACGGAAGCATTTATGGATGAGGCCACGGCAAGCAAATGATTATTCCAAGCAATGAACAAAAAATTACAAGACGAATATGGACACCTGGATAAAGTATTAGAAGGACCAGAGGAATTGGCAAAATGGGCAATAGAAAAAGAGACAAGGTTGGCTACAATCAGACATCTTCAGAATAAAGGAAACAAACAACAAGAAAGAGAAATCTCAAGGAATACCAATGGTACCTATAGAGCTACCCCTAGTGTGGCCCCCAAGGGAGAACCAATGGATCTAGATGCGACAAACTGCCGAAAACTCCAGAGACTACCAAACAGGGAGTTCCAGAAATGAAGACAGGAAAGGTTATACTTCCAATGTGGAAACAAAAGACATTTTGCTCAAGACTGCAGAGTCAAAAACATTAAAATACGATCAACAGAAGTGGAAAAGGAGGAAGGAGATGAAGAAGAAGCTTTAAACAATGAAAGTCCCCAGTAGGGGTGGTCTGAAGGACAACAAAACAAAAACCATCACACAATCAAAATTATGCACATTACACTCAACAATAGGTTCTACCGAACCCTTGGATTATGAATCAGATCACATCATGGTCAAGGTACAACTTTACAATAAGAAAAACGAAAAAATAACAACAAATGCAATGATAGATTCAGGAGCTATGGAGGACTTCATAGATCACAATTTTGCTATAAGACACCATTTACCCCTGAAGAAAATAAGCAAACCAAGAGACATATACACGATTGATGGTACTGTTTTGGAAGCAGGACCTATCACACAGATAGCGGAACTATCAATGGACATAGGAAACCACAGAGAGAAGGCTACCTTCCTTGTAGCTAACCTAGTCAAACATGAATTAATCTTAGGAATGACATGGTTAAAAAACCAGGGACCAAGGATTGACTGGATAAAAGAAAAAGTCACATTCGACAGTGAAAGGTGTAAGGCCATATGCCTAGACAGTTCTCCAATGGTATATGCAGTATTAGAGGAACAAGCTATAAGAGAGAATCTGTAAAGCCAAATTCTACCAATCCATATGGAAGAAAACTTAAAAGAATCAAGAAGTTGGATTCAACAGATAGCCCCCATCAACAGACAGGATAACCAAAAAAGCCAACGGGTAGTTATCAAAAGATTAGAGAAAAATGCGAAAATACCAACAAAAGGATTGCATTTGGCAGCAGGTCATGACCTGCATAGTATAGAGAAAGCAATTGTCCCGGCATGTAGATAAAAACTTATAGGAACAGGAATTGCCATAGGATTTCCTAAAAACACCTATGCTCGCATTGCACCAAGAGGTAGATTAGGGACCAAGAAAGGCCTAACTATTAATGCTGGGGTAATCGATGCAGACTATATAGGCGAAATTAAAGTACTATTGGCAAACCTATCAGAAAATGACTATAAGGTTAATACAGGAGACAGCATAGCACAATTGATAATCAAAAAAATTATCATGACAGACTTGGAAGAAGTACAAGAAATAGAAGAAACAAAAAGAGGAAGGGCAGGCTTTGGCAGCACAGACAAAAAAGAACCATGAGAAAAAGAACTTAACATCTCCTTCATTTCGGCCAGAGCATTTGGAAAAAGGTACCGAACAAAGGAACAAACAGGTATGCTGAGATGGGATAAAAATGAGACTTCTCTAGCGGCCACAACAATCAGCACGGAACTTGCTCTAAAAAAAGGAAAGGAAAGGGTTAAGTCAGTAAAAGAAATAGTTCCAAAGGAATACCAAAGATTCCTAGAACTCTTTGAAGAAAAAGAAAGGACTGACTTACCCCCTCATAGATACGCAGATCATAAAATCGAACTAGAAGAAGGAAAAACAGCTCCATTTATGACCCTATACCAGTTAGGGGAAAGAGAGCTAAAAGTGTTAAGAAATTACCTGGTGGAAAACCTAGATATAAGATGGATCAAGCCATCTTCCTCGTCAGCAGGAGCAACAATCCTATTTGTCAAGAAAAAAGATGGGGGATTAAGATTATGTGTGGATTATTGAGGATTAAATGCAGTATCCAAAAAAGACTGATATCCACTACCCCTCATAAGTGAAGCATTGGAGCGCCTTAGGACAGCCAGATACTTTACAAAGCTAGATATCAAAGATGCATATCAACATATTCATATACAAAAAGGAGACGAATGGAAAACAGCTTTTTGAACCAGATATGGACTATACAGATACACAGTCATGCCATTTGGGTTGGCCAACATGCCAGCAACATTCCAACGATGGGTAAATACAGCCCTCAGCAAATACTTAGATGTTATTTGTATCGCTTACCTAGACAACCTATTAATTTATTTTAATACTTTAGAACAACACCAAAAGGATGTTCATAAAGTACTTGAAAAATTAAAAGAAATCACAGTCAAACTCAAACTGACAAAGTGTGAATTCCACAAAAAAGAAACTGAGTATTTCGGATTCATTATTAATCAAGAAGGAGTTAGAGTAGATCTGATGAAAACAGAGGCCATAAGGGAATGGAAGGCACTAGAAAAAGTCAAAGGAGTACAGTTCTTTGTTGGATTCTGCAATTTTTATTGGAGATTCATAGAAGGATTCAGTAGGACGGCCAAACCCTTATATGAACTGACAAAGAAAAATCAGAAATGGGACTGGGGAAAGAAAGCCCAGGAAGCCTTCGAAAAACTAAAGGAAAAACTTACCACAGCACCCATATTACATTATTTCGACCCAGATCAGCCTGTAATGATAGAAACAGATGCATCTAATTATGTCTGTTCAGGTATCATATCCCAACAAGACGAAAAAGGAATATGGAAGCCAGTGGTATACCGATCAAAAACTATGACCAAGGCAGAATGCAATTATGACATTCATGATAAAGAACTATTAGCAATAATGCAAGCACTCAAAGAGTGGCGAAGGTATATGGAGGGAAGCCCTCATGCAATAAAAATACTCACAGACCACAAAAACCTGGTACCATTCACCACAACAAAAGAACTAAATGGGAGGCAAATTTGATAGAGTGAGGAATTAAGCAGGTATAATATCAAAATAGGGTATCGACCTGGAAAGGAAGGAGGAAAACCAGATGCACTCACCAGAAGGTCAGATGACCTACCAGGAGAAAATGATGAAAGGAAAACTCAGAAGGCAAGGATTCTCTTACCAAAGGAAACCTTTATGGATGAAGGATATGAATCCGGGAAGGAAGAAATAAACACCATGGAATCGCAAGAAATGGAAACTACTATGAAAGAGGAAATCAAGAACAAAACAGAAAAAGATCAGCAAATAAGAAAAATAAAGCAAGCCCTCAAAAAAGCAGACAAGGAATTTCCTAAAGTAGCCCAAGGGCTATGTGAATGGAAGGAAGGGTACCTCTGGTATGAAGGAAAAATATGGCTACCAGAAAATGAACCCCTCCAAACAAAAACGATAGAACAGAACCATGATGCACCACAAAGTGGCCATGAGGGAGTGGCCAAAACCATAGAACTAGTACAACAAACTTACTACTGGCCAGAAATGAGCAATGATGTTAGGAAATATGTTAAAAACTGCGACATGTGCCAAAGAATAAAACCAATACGTCATGCACCATACGGACTACTACAACCACTAGAAACCTCCGAGAAACCATGGAAATCGATCAGCATGAACTTTATTATGGACTTACCTGAATCAAATAGCTATGACGCGATCTGGGTCATAGTAGACCACATGACCAAAATGTCACACTTTATTCCTTGTCGAAAAGATATGAAAACAATACAATTTGTACAATTATTTACGAAAAACATCTTTAAACTGCACGGACTACCAAAAGACATTGTCACAGATCGAGGTTCAATATTCACATCAGACCTATGGAAAGAAATAACAAAAGGATTAGACATCAATCAAAGACTGAGCACAGCCTATCACCCCCAAACAGATGGACAAACAGAAAGAACAAATTCGTTATTAGAACAATTCCTTCAAGCATATGTGGAATACTCTCAAAATGATTGGGAAGAATGGCTACCTTTTGTAGAATTCGCCTATAATAACTCGATACCAGGAACAATTAAAACCACACCATTCTATGCGAACTATGGACATCACCCCATCAATGAACCAATGGGTCATGAGACAATGACGAAAAGATTGAAAAGAGAAGACATGAGTCAACTACACAATATAATCAGGACAGAGGTTATTTTGGCACAACAGATAATGAAGGAAAATGCCAATCAACACAGAAAACCAGATCCAAAGCTGGAATCAGGAGATAAAGTCTGGCTGGTGGCCAAAGATATTCACACAACATGACCATCCGAAATGCTGGATTACAAGAAATTAGGACCTTACGAAATAATAGAAAAAGTGGGATGAAAAGTATATAAGCTGGCACTTCCCCCCTCAGCAAACAACAAACACCCAGTTTTTCACTTCAGCAAACTCAAACTTTATCAAAACAATCATTTACCTTCACAATGAAAAGAACCACCTCCTCCTATAGAAATAGAAGGAGAAAACGAATACAAACTAGATCAAATTGTTGACTCTCGACAATCCTATGGTAAGCTACAGTACAGAGCTAAGTGGACAGGATATCCTCCTAACCACGACTTAGCATGGTACTCAGCTGAGAATTTTAGTAACGCCAAACATGCAATCGAACACTTTCATGGAGAAAACCCAGGAAAGCCTGGTCAAAGAAGAAGAACAAATGAGCGACAAAGACTGGGTCAATTTGGCAGACCTCCTGGCATCCAGGCAAATTACACCCAAACAAAAAGAGCACAACCAGGAAGGTTGGACAGGGTGTTTCGATGACGGATGTCAAACACATTTTTTGGAAAAGGAAGGAGCAGATTATTGGCCATGCAAAAAACACAGAACCCCCTCACCATCACCACTGCGATCACCACTCATGACGACATGGAAAGATTCCCACCAACGTCTCCATCCCCACATACACCACCATCGTCGCCATGCGACACCAACATCCTTTTGATGGCAAAACAAGAGAAGTTTTCAGGGACAAAAACAAAGAGAAGGGGGGGCAAAAAACCTTGGTCAAAGGTCAGGAAAGAGAGAAATGTAGCCTGGGAAAACACAGTACAAGAAGAGATAAAACCCAAACCAAGCCAAACCACAGATCAGGATATGATAATGGGCCTATATGATCAATTAAGACACCTACAAGAAATGGTGGACGAGGCCCGGATAGATCGAAATCTCTTCGAGGGACAGGCAAAGATGAGGGAAAGGACAGGAAGGACCCTCCAAAGGGAAAAGATGAAGTTAGAAAGAGAAGTAAGAATTCAATGGATAAGAGCAGGATGGGCAGAATGGAAGGTAATAATTTCAGAAAAGAAATTAGAAATAAAAGAGAGGGAAAACAAATTGCTAAAGGAAACGACGGAAAAAAACAATGGAGAGATATGAAAATTGGCAGTATGCTTGGACAGGTTGACAGAGAAAAGGGATGATAGACCATTGGCCTAATGGGACTTAGGCCATAGGGAAGGGGGAGCTAGTGTTACAAACCTAGCATGGACAAAGGTTTTCACATGACTCATAATTACAAGGTCATAGGTTTGTAATGGTTTCGTGCACATAACCAATTAGGTCATGTGAGCTTCACACATGACTTGCACTTGTGAGTCATAGTTGTTATATTTGATTTAATTGCGCAATAACTTGTTTAAGTTATTGGTTGATTTTGTGCACATGACTTACTTAGAAGTCATGTGAGTTTCACACATGACCAGCTAAGGTCATGTGGTTATTATGTTACGCAAAGTGTATGAGTCACAGTTGTGACTCATAAATAGTTATTGATTTGTAAGCGGGTTGTGGAAGGACTATATAAGGAGGAGGATATGACATAGTACTAGTTAGTTCTTCACGCAACCACCTAAGTTATTTCCTAGATATAACTTTACAACTTTATGAATATAAAACACCTTTACGCTCTTTACTAAAAGAAAAGAACATTGCAATATCTTCCTTATAGGATAAGGAAGAAGTGAATGAACAACTTAGTCTTAGGAAGACTGAGTAAAAACATAGGAACTTAGTCTTTGGAAGATTAAGTAGAGAATAATAAATACGACTCTAAGTATTTATTCCCTTCCATTCCTGTACCCTGCTAATTATATATTATTGTTGCCTGTTGCACGATTATATCATAGGAGAGATTGTATAGGCGATCCTAACACTCTGCAAGCCAATACTTTGCTCGACAATGTATGCCAGTAACATTCATTAATCCCAGAGTATGTTGGGTCCATCTTCCACAGTTTGTAATTTGAGCAAGATTGAAGGAAGTCTCAACTACATTTGGAATTATTGGGGTGCCCAGTGGTCTGTCATTTTGTCTAAGCACTCTATGTCGCTCCCTCCTTGCTGTCTTTTTCACCCAAAAATCATTAGCATTTAACATATACAGTCAACTAAAACTATTGCAGTAGAGTGGGTCTATGTCAATTAATTCAAGAAGAGAAAGGGTAAGTCATACCAAGCATGACCGACACGTCTTCCTTAAGACCCCTGCATTATCTCTATCATACTCGGCAAGTATCTTAACCACATGACATTGTGGGCATCTTTCTGTTAAGTTGTCTCTACCTTTTTCAATCTATCTACTAATGTTCTTGGTTCGTTCTTTTATTTAAAAATAATCCCAAAGATTAATAGCTCCATTAAATTAGAAACACAGACATATCACTTACAATGAGTAGCTATAAGCTGTCAGTTTATTTCCAGAAATTGATTCCAACAGTCAATCAAAGGGTTGGGAACCTGTGCTATCCAAGAATATAGTTGCTAGAAATGTTTCACTTCTCCAGAGCAGTATAAATGACAAGAGGAGAATTGTCTGTCGAAAGGGTCACAAATATTCGTATTTCTTGTTGATATGATATGAGGTGTTATTCACTGTGCTCTCTATATAAATATCAACTGTTGATGGTGCTTAAATAGTAATTTATAGTACAACAACCCACGAAATAAAACCATGTCCCAACAGCATAACCTCACCACAACTCTCTAGGGCTGTATGATAAGACCTAATTTTTATAACACAATATTCAAAATATTTTTTGTCATCATGGAATCCTATTTGATCCACACTATTCTTGATTAAATATCATGTTGACAATTAGTGCCAGTGTTTAGTTTGGTGAGGAATGAGAACATAAAGGTCTAAACAGTAAGGTAAAGGAGAAATAAGGATGCGGATATATTATTACACTATTGCCTAAAGTAGTGGTAAGAATGATTGTAGATGTAAAGATTATACAAATTTGTAGCAATGGAGAGAATTAGGTACAATAAATTCTGAAAACTTATAAGGTAATTATGCTATTTTGATCTCTTTTGCTCAAATAATTAGTCTTCTTCATTCACTTCTCTTTTTTCTTCCTCTCTTATTTCCCTGTCTTTGTTCTCACTTGATCGTTTTCCTTTTTATTTTATTTATATTTGTATTTTCCTGTCTTCTCCTCTTTTCTCTTTTCTTGTCTCATCTACTTTGTTTGCCTACCTTTTTTACTCTTCTCTCATTACTTCTCTTTGGTCTTACCCTCTCTTTCCTTCTTTTTTTTTTCTCTATTTTTACCTCTTCTTTCACTTTTCTCCAATTATTCTTCCTTCCTTTTGATCTTTTTATTTATCTATATTCACTTCTCCCAGGCCTGGTTCTTCACTGCATATTTTTACATATCCAAGTCCCTCTTTGAACATCACTTGCCCCCCTCCCCCCCTTTCTTCTCATCTTTATTTAACATTTTGACTTTGTTTAAAGTTTTGACTTCGTCATCATGGCAACCACCCCCTTATCAGATGATCCAGACAGGACATTGACTTATCAGAGTACAGTACAATATAGAAAGATTGGACAGTTGAGGATTTTGAACAAGTTATTTGGAGTGATGAGTGCAGTTTGGAGAAATCCAAGGATCTAAGACAACAATGTGTTTCTAGAGAACCTGGAGAGAAGTGATTAGCTGATTGTGTTCATCCAAAGGAGAAGAATAAGGGAATTTCTCTTATGGTTTGGGGGTGCTTTTGGGGTAAGAGAAAAGGTACTTTAGTTTCTATTACCCAAAATGTCAACAAGACCAGGTATGTTAGGCTCCTGAAAAATCATCTTTTTCCTGTTATTCATCAAATGATCTCTTTTGGTATGCAAGATATGATTTTTCAGCAGGATAATTCTCCTGCTCACAAGGCTTATAATGTTATAAATTGGTTGGAGAGAAACTGTATTGAAGTTGAGAAACATCCCCCTTATTCCCCTGATTTAAATTCTATTGAGCATGCATGGGTTGAGCTTAAAAAGCGATTACACTAGCAGTATCTTATGATTAGTGATATTCCAGGAGGAAAGATAGCAATTAAGAAGAGGCTAGCACATGTATTAGCATTAGTTTGGGAGACAATTCCAGAGGAGTTTTTTGAGAAGTTGTGAAAATCGGTGCCTAATTGGGTAGCTGTAGTTTTGGAAGCAAGGTGAGGTTATACAAAGTATTAGATAGTATTAATGTTCTTTATTTCCTATTTCTATAATTTAATTTATCATTACTAGTTGGTTCACTCACTTGCTCATTATTTTACTTGTTTACTTGTTGACAACACAACCCCACTACCCCACTACATAGCCCTAGTATGTTGCAATCATAATTAAACAAGTCTCAGATCATGAACACTTCTGATGACTGGCTGTATATACTAAGTATTTTGTTGGTCAAAAAGATATTAAGTACTATATATGAACTATCAACAAACTAGTAAAACTATCTTGCAACTATGAAATGAGATATACAATAAATAGCAACATATAATATAACTGAACTGAGCAGACAGAAGCAAATAGAGTAGCAGGTGGTAAAGACTATTGAGCTATATTTTGTATTCCAATGGATCCAAATTCCAGAATAAAGAGACTTATGTCAAAAACTATAAGTTTTCCAAGATAACCTAATATCATATTAATTAATTACTATATTTTTACAAATGAACTAACAAATGAAGTCAAATTAGGGAATTAGTACAAACATAATAAAGCTATGGAGGAAGAAGATGAGTTTGCAATGAAATACAATTGTTATCATTGGTACTGAGAACTTCATTTCTTTCCTCAAAAGTCAAATAGTTTAAGATATAAAACTTAAACATGTCCCACAAGGGTGGCAACAAGAAGGTTACAAAATGCAAACCAGATATAAATGCAAAATGCAAGGAGTAGTGAAAATAGTGAAAATGGAGTGGGTGGTGAAAATATTGAGGGTGATGAAAATGTTGGGGGTGTTAAAAATACTGGTGGTGCTTAAAATGCAGGGTATGTGGCAAATACATGGGGTGCTGGAGATGCCAAAAATGTGGAGAACTTACAAAATTTGGAGAATTTGGAGGGTGTAGTGATGATGAGTGATTTTGGTAGAAACCAGGAGTAGAGAATGATTTTGTATCAGGATGATGAAGGGAATGCTAATAATACATTGGTAAGTCAAAACCCATGAATCTTGAATACTGATTAACTCTCTGTATGACCTATAATGTGAGAATATGTAACTAATAGACAATAGGTTCAGAATTACATTAAGGAAGACAAGTTTGCAAATAAATGTAGTTGCTATCATCAGTACTGAGAACTTTATTTCTTTCTGCAAAAGCCAAATAGGTTCAGATATAAAACTGGCAAACCATATTGCATAAGGGTAGTAACAAGAAGAAGGTTATGATAGCAACAAATACATACTAAGATATCTTAAAAGTTAAATTTTTAAGGGAACATTCTAATGTTAATTGAATATTAACATAATAATATACAGGAAGTAATTCTTTTTATAATTAGACTTGAGCTCTTATTACATTTATAATGGAGAAGGTAAACTTGAACTATAAATACCAAGCTTCTCTTCCTCAATTTTCCGGACCCCACTTTTCACCTTCCTTTTTAGGAAGGTGGTTGTGGGGTAAAACACCAAATCCACTCTCACGATCCCCCAATGCTGAACTTTGGAGCTTCATAGGCTTGGGCATCAATCCTGTCATGGGATAAAAACACATCCTTCTGTTACAATCCTCTCTTTCTCGGGTATACTTGCAGTAGGCAACCTTTCTTATATTCCTTGATCGTTGATCTGTTTCCCTTCTTTCGCTTACCTTTTCGGTCTTCGTAGTACAAGTCCTTGACTTCTACGATTCGTTGATTCTCCTAGCGACGACTTTTGAATGTCCGAATGGATTTCTGATTTGGTAGAAAAGCGTTTTGTATTGAAAAGTATTTAGATGGTTGCGTGAGGAACTAACTACTCTCGCCTACAGGCCTCCTTATATAGTCGTTCCTCCCCCAACCCTAACCCTTGATGACTCATCCCTGTGAGTCATCCATATGCATGACTCGAATGAGTCATCGTGTGAAATCCATCAGCTGACTCCTATGAGTCGTCCTCGCTAACTAATAAAACCAATCAAAAACCAACAAACTAATCATGTGCGCAATTCGCGTCACATGTATCAAACCCGTGACTCATAATCTGAGTCACGTGTGAAAACATAACATCATATGATCGCTATTGCAAGTCATAGAAAATCAAACAACCAATAAAAACCTACTAATAACTTGCTAGCGCAAGTCATGTGAAATACTCGTCCCTTCTGACTCATAAGTATGAGTCAGGTGAAATCCGCCTTGCCATTCTGCCTTGCTTAGTCACGATCCGTGACACCTTCCTCCCTTAGTCACTTTACTAAGTGAGGCTAAGACTACTCCATCCTTCCTTAGTGGCCCCTCGCCTATACTATGAGAAGCAAAAACTATTACCTCCAGTCTACACACCCTCCTTTTGACTGGTTGTCAATACCTCCAACCTGGTCAGTCTATCTGGCTGGTTATTGATCTCCTGCTAGGGGCCTGCACCCAGGCTGTGCCCTCATTACTGTCATAAAGGTTCCTTGTACCCTTTAAACAAGGATAAGGGTTCTCTGTGTACCCTCACACTCTACTCTTGAGGCTGGGATGTTGGAAAAAATGGGATATTTGTTTTTATCATTCCTTTCCTTTGTTTTGGTGTCTACTAGTGGTGCTTTCTTTTTTGCTGTTTTTCTCTTTGTATGATGATTCTTCCGGAGTGAAGATCCCTCTGGTTGCCTTCGGGCCATGAGTTTTCATTGCTTGCCTGGTCATGAGAAAGCCAGGTGATGGGAAAGAGGGTTTATCTCACTGCGTAACCCCTTAGTGTTGTGGAGCATCTGAGGAGGAGGAAGATGATTGGTCAGAGGGGGGGATAGTGGACTTGGTGGCATTGGACAGGGTTGGGATGCATTTCTTTTGTTACTGCTTTGGGCCTTTATGGCATACCTGACGGTGAATGCGACAGATGAGCCCTGATCTTGTTTCTAAATCAATCCAAGGATTTAAAAAAAAAAAAAACTTGAACTATAAATACTCAATGTTTCTTATGTTATGGAAGAACTAATTAGTAAAAAGACAGTTCAAAGGTTCACCAAATTTGTACAGGATATAGGAGAGAGAAGGATGAAGGAGAGTTCGACAAGAAACATCAAGTGAGGCTTCAAAAAGGTTGAGAGGTATGTCTAGTGTATTCTATAATCTATTTATATATTTTTTACTTACTTTTCTTTCAATTCCTTACCTCTCCTCCTCTTCATATACATGAAATACTGATATTAGAAAATTGCTAGAAGAGGACAGAGGAGGGAGCAGCCTTTACAAGGAGTTATTGTTCCAAATAATGTACCAGTGTCAGAGGTTACACAGTCTAATATCTATGAATTACAGCTACAGGGAATAATGAACCAAAGATATCTATTGGCCTATGTTGACAATCATTTATTATGGAGAGAACATAATTGTGGGAGGATATTGTCTGCCCCAACTACCATACACAATACTGGATACCTGAGAGAATTATATGACAGGGTATTTGAAATCTACAGTTTGAGAACTACTCTAAACATAGAGATGTTCTACTTCCAGTATTACAACCATTACCAGATGCTCTACATTCTCTTATGAATGAGATAACTCTAGAAGTGCAATGGTTCCTAACAAATCTTTGATCCTGAAACTCTGCATTTACCTTTATATCTCTGAATTATAATGTAGATCAAAGAAGCAAGATCCAAGGCCAAGGTATCTAGAGCTTTTAGATTTATAAGGAACTATATCACCTACAGGACCCTTTACAACCACCAGGTGACCTTGAAGTAAAATATTCTCAAGTTTAGCATTAATCCTGCATTTGCAACAAAGATGAGAACAGATCATTTTCCTCAATTCAATCAAAATATCCTTCAGCAACTGATATTAATACTTCAATTCTGCTCACCATGGATTGGAATCTACAAAACTGCTGCAGAGCAACTTCAAGAGATGTGAGAAGGTGGTAATGAAGAGGAGTATTGTATAGTACTGAATCTGAGGTTACAGTTGATTATAAATGGGCAATCTGATCTGAGCAGAGCAAACATACCCCAAGCTGATGAGGTTACCATGATAGTTCTAGAAGAGTATGGAGAAAAAGATTTTTGAGATATCATACTTGTGGAATGAAGAATACTTCTTGGTGGGGTAAATAACCAAGACATCAATAAATTTTGAAGAATTACTCAAAGCCATGCTGCATACCTCCTACTTCATTATGTCTTAATGTTTCCTTATTGAGAACTTGACTGGTACTGGGGGTTCCAACTCAGGAATCTAGATAGAAGAAGACAAAAAGTCCAACTTCATCAAAGGGCATTTTACTAATATAGGCTACATATTAGAACAGATGAACCAACAACAATATTTCAATACTAAAAGTTATTTCAACAACTGGTTGTCGATACATATATTGTATTAAATCAAAGCAAGTTGACATGGATTTAAAATCATCAAGCCAATCTTAGAGCTGATTTATATAATAGATTAGTTGATGTTCTTCAAAGAGATAACCTTAATATTGATCTTATAGATGTTGGAAAGAAAGTGATATTACTATCAAGCTACTTGTGTCAGGACAGATTCATGCAACAAATATTCCAAGACAGTATGGCAATAGTAAGACATCTTGGAAGACCATCACTATTTATTAACTTCACTGTAAATCCAAAGTGGGAAGAGATTTTACAAGAGCTACAACCTTGTCAAAGTGCAGCAGATAGGCCTGATCTGGTGGCTCATGTATTCTACAGGAAATACTGTGAATTGTTGGAGGAAATCAAAAAAAGTGAACATTTTTAGAAAATATAGAGGTGATGTTGGGACAATTGAATACCAAACAAAGAGAATTACCATATATGCATCTTTTGATTTTCTTGGAGACTGATACAACATTCCTAACAGCTGAAAATATTGATCAAATCATTTCTCTAGAGTTTCCAGATGATAGTACAGAGCAAGAGAAAGAGTGATTATGCATTGTTCATACTACTATGGTATATACTATATGTGCTGGGAAAAACAAAGGTAGAATATGTATGAAAGAGGGTCAGAATCATATTGGCAAGAAATGCACTAAGAAGTATTCAAGGTTATTTCAAGAAGAAATAGTTGTCCAATAGAATGGTTATCTTCTCTATTATTAGTGAGATTTAGGGAGAAATTTTAATATCATTGGTCAAGGAAGTACCCATGGCCACCCTATCACTGTGGATAATCGATATGTCAGCCCTTACAATTCTTACCTAACCTGAAAATACAAAGCACATATCAATGTTGAAGTTTATGACTGTGATGTGAGTGAAATATATTCATAAATATATTCATGAAGGAAGTGAACAAGTAATAGTAGGATTAGAGTCTGAAAAGGATGAGGTGAACCGATACCTGAGTAGAAGATATGTTGGCTCTACAGAAGTAGTGTGGAGGCTTTTTGAATTCAAAATATATGAGGAGTGACCTATAATGATGCATCTTGCTGTGTATTTACCTAGAGAGTAACCAGTATACTTTCCTGAAGGTATTAATATAACTGAGCTCTGAGATCGAAGAGCAGTTTCCCAAACAAGATTAACTTCATTTTTTGACTTTAATATTCTATACCCTGAGAGTCAATAATATTAGAGCCATGAGTTTCCTTCACATTATCGATATATTGCAAAAAAAGTATTGGCAACCATGAGAATTAGATGTCAGCTCCACTATTGGTAGAATGTTGTCCTGTAGTCCTTTCATAGGAGAGAAGTACTAATTATGTGTTCCCTTGATAGTAATAAGAGGACCACTAAGCTTTGAAGATCTATAGACAGTAGCTGGTACTTTATATGATACCTTTAAGAGAGTATGTTTGGCTGTAGATTTACTGAAAGATGATAGAGAATGGATTGCCACATTTGCAGGAGCATGCCAATTTGCAACTGGCTATGCATTGCAGCAGCTATTTTGTACCATATTCCATCAAATGACAATTATGAATCTACTTGCAATTTGGGAGTAATAGAAATCCTCATTTTGCCATGATCTTCCATACAAATTAGCAGAGGGATTAATTCCAGTTCCTCCTAATATACCAAATGGAATGCAAGATATTTATCTTGACTATGGACTATATCTCATTCATATTCTTCTTCAAGAATACAATAAGAATCTTTCCTATTTTCAGCTTCATATGCTATAATTGCAATGGAGTATCGATAATAGAACCGGAGAAAACTTTCTCATTTCAGAAGAACAAGATTATAATACTGAGAGTGAGGAACTCAGGTATCATAAAATATTAGAAAGATTGAATAATAGCCAGAAAGAATGTTACAATAGTGTAATGAGAGCTGTCTTTGATCAGCAGTATCATAGAACTTCAGCAGTATTCTTTCTTCATGGACCAACTGGAACAGGGAAGATATTTTTATACAATTGCATTTACTGTTATCTTCGATCTCAGAAAGGAATCATCCTTTGTATAGCCTCAACTGGTATTGCTGCTCAATTATTACCTGTTGGAAGAACAGTACATTCAAAATTCAAAATTCCTCTAAGTAATGATACAAATACTATTTGTAATATCAGAAAAAAGTCACAACCTGTTGAACTCATGTGTCAGACTGCTTTAATTATTTAAGATAAGGGACTGATGCAGTATAAGGCATGTTTTGAAGCTAGTAACAGAACCTTGAATGACCTTTGTGATGTGCCTGATGGAAAAATATTTGGTAGCATTTCAACTATCCTGAGTGGTGACCTTTCACAAATCCTATCTATAGTTAGAAGAGGTTTCAAGCAAGTTACAATCCAAGCCTCTATTCAGAAGGTATCAATGTAGAATTGCTTATAGATTGTTTGACTTATAGAAAATATACAAGTTATTCAAGGCCAACAAAATCAGAATTTTCTTACATTTCTCTCATTAATTACTCATTCTCCTGAGTTCTATGGATAACTGAACCTTCCAACATATATCAGGTGGGTTGGGACAATTAAAGAATCATGCAATACAATATATCCACCACATCTCCTTACCTTCTCTACTACCAATTGTGATGTGTTTGTGGGCTGTTCAATCTTGGCCTATCGGAGTGATACAGTTAGAGAGTTCAATGAAAAGATTATCAATGATATGCTTAGACAATTATACATCTTTCATGCAATGAACTCAGTTGATCTTAATCAGTAGGCAGTTAAAGCAGAACCATTTTCTGCTGAATATTTACACAGTATCAATCTTACCACACTTGCACCATCTTGACTTAGACCAAAAATTGCAAGTCTAATTATTTTATTGCATAATCTGAGTCCAATGGAAGGGTTATGTAAGGGAACAAGAATGTGTTGTTGCAGTCAGTTACAATTGCCTTAAAGTTGCTATTCTTAGTGGTCAATGGATTGGTGAAGTATGATTACTGCCCCATATATGGTTGACAATAAATGAAGATGATCTTCTATTCATTCTTATTTGTAACTAGTTTCCAGTTCAGTTATGCTTTGCTGTGACTATTAATATATCACAAGGAAAATCTTTACAGAAAGTTGGCATAGATCTTTGATGGGGCACCTTCACTCATGGTCAACTCTACATTGCTCTTTCTAGACTCACCTCTACAAATGGACTCACAGTATTGACTTCAGATGATCAGCCATCAATCACACCAAATATCATCTTTCCTGAGGTCCTTCTTTGAGATTGTTGTTTTTTTTAATACCAAAGTTTTATACTTCACCTCCTATTTCCCACTTTCACTCTGCTCTGTGTCCTCCCCCTCCTCTCCTCCTTCCCTCACTTTCCTTCTCTCTTTCACACTCTCCTCCTTCCTCTTTTTCTCTTCATCTTTTTATGCTTATTTTTTCTATATTTCTAACTATTTCACTTTTTACCATTACTTCCTTTCAAGTTCTTCTTTCTTATTTCTTTTCTCTTCTCTTATCTCTCCTCTTTTCTGTTACTTAATTCTCTTTCTTCTTCCTTTCTTTTTCACTTTTATTATTCTTCATTATCCTCTATCCTATTCTATCTTCTATTCTATCTCTTTTTTATCTAATGCTTATTTTGATTTATAATTATTTGTTCTTTATTCCAATAATAAAGTTTTCACCCCTTCTCATCCATCCTACAATTGTTTATAAATGTATAGGTGATTTATAAAAACTGAAAATGTAATGATTTTAACTAGGAGTACCCCTGCAGGTCTGAGATGGGAGCATCTTCTAGTGATTTTGTACTGGTCACAATAGTTGAGAAACTGTTTGGTATAATGTGAGCCAAAGCCATTGAGAAGTATCAGTCAGGAAGTTCTGACCTCTTACTTAGAGGAGAATTGTTTGAAATAGACAGCCCACTTCATTGTCAATTTGTCATTACTGTAGCCCATTTCTGATGTACCTACAAGGTAATCATCTGGTAGTATACCAGGAATAGTAATCATTTGGAGTAAAATAATGCCATCACTACTAATAGTTTTGCAAACAGTTACAAGTTCTCGATTAGTAGAACTAGCCAAGTAAGACTACTGATTTGGATCTCAAGTAATGATGTATTGATCATGTCCTATACCAATATGGAAACTAGTTTTGTCAAATTTATACTGGTCAACTGGCTGAATGTTGTGTAATTGAAAAACTGTAAGAGATTTTTGAAACCAAGCTTGAATATTGTCTAATTGGTTAGCATTCTTTCAATCTGCATTGATTGATTGTTGTATCTGAATAAAATACTCAGCATGGCAATCCAGGAAATGTGAGGCCCACTGGTTACTGACAATAGGTACTGGTCCTCAGACTGTATATTCATATTAGAGGATTACATTTGTGCAGCTTGACAATATTTACAAATAGGTACTGGTATCTACTTGATCTAAATGGTTGAGATACTGATGGACAGCCAGTTCTTGATTGTCTGAAAGCTTATGATTTGTACCTAGTCACTCTTGGCATGATTGACGACCTTGTAAATAAGTTCGAAGTCATCTAACACATGTTTCATACTTATGAGTAATTCCTGCAAGATTTGGAGACTTATTTTCACAGGTCTGAAGAAAGGTGACAGTAGTCTAGATTCATATCTCAATATCTCTATAAGGCTCAACTTGGTGACTGGGTAGAACAAAGGCTGCAGCTGGTAGGATACTTCATTGTGGTGTGGAGAAATAGTTAATAAAGTGGAGAAATATTGTGGGAAGTGGAGAAATGTTGTATGAAGTGGAGAACTGGTATATGAAGTAGAGAAATAGTGTGCAAAGTGGAGAAATAGTATGTGAAGTGGGTACATATCTATTTTATAAGACTACAAATATTCTTTAAAGTTACCTTAATTTACAGAGTCGTGTTGAGCCACAAAGTGCTGTTGAGCCACCAATTTACTATGGTGAGCCACAAAGGACAGTTGAGCCGTAAAGGACCGTTGAGCTGTCAGGCACTCTTTAGTGTGCCCCCGGGTGTGAGCCTGCGAACTCCCGGGGTTGTGGCACAAGTAGCTATTGCCTGTAAGTTTGCAATAAATGAGCTTAACAGAAAGCTCATAATTCACACATCCTCCTTAGCATAAATCCACATTTGCGGAAAAATATGATAAATCAACCTATACCATCAACTTCCACCACAGGCTGGGCGGTAAGGCAATAACAAGACTTTTTGAATAGTTGGTCTATGTCAAGGAATCCAAATTTCTTAATCGCACACCAGTCTTTCAATATGATGCCCAGCCAACTCATCCCCAATCCTAGCCGCTGTCACTCGTGAGTTCTAAATATCACTTTCAATTTTACAATCATTCCAGCAAGCAAGCATTCAAACCAACACCTGAGGATTGCGACAGGAGCACAGTTCAATAATGAGTTTCTGTAGTGTATTTTCTTTTAACTGTTCCCCTTAAAATACAAATTCCCACCACTATTATTCCAACAATGAGAATAATTACTGAAAGAACTCCGTGGTTAGACAAATCAGAACATGAAAAATATGTTTGAGGTTCAGCAATCAGTACTTGTAGCTTGGTAGCTCGCCCGCCACCAAAATCATGGTCCCGTGGCGTTTTTCCCAGCAAAAAAGGCATCCAGGAAAACAAAAGAAAGTGGCAACAGGCTCAATGCTCAACCACTCGAAATAGGTTATCAGATGTTTTCGGTCGTTCCAGCCTCAGAACGATCTCTCCCACCACAAGATCATTTCTCAACAAAGCAAACATTCCAGAAAAGATGCTATCAATAGAACATAGGAAACTGGTAATACCCCTGAGCTGCAACTATCTGTGATTTGTTTCCTAATGTTTCTGATCAGGCCTCTCACAACAATAATTGATTTCGCTATGCCATCCGGACATGGTGAAAGCAAAGGAAAAATAAACAAATAAATTTTACCACAGCCTCAGCCATCGGCGCCACGCAGTCACGGGCTTATGTCTCATTCACCCATTTGCTACCGCGGAACAAATCCTCCTATTGCATGAATTGCCCACACTGACAATTCGCTTGCGGGAAGTATGGTATCCGGGTCATCATGTTGTGATCTATCGAAGATGGTGCAATATGGAATCATGAGATCAGGTCCCGCTAGGCTCACGGCCGGGGCTAGGTCAATATCAAAGCATTGGTTGTAGCTCGGGGTCAAGTGTCTGCAGTTTCTTCTGACACTCCGATTATGATATATAATCATTCCCCAACACTCCAACCGCAACGCCTTTGGGTTGGTAATCTTTATTGTGATGACCATCCTCGCTTTTCCTCCGCAGTTGACTAACCACCACTAACAATAACACAGAAGGGTTGGTAAGCTTTCCGAGTATCGAACTTCGACCCTGGGTGGTGGCCAATTGTCCTGACGCGGTCGGGTATTAATTGGGGAGAGGCCATTGTCACCCTGCTTGCTCCGCTTCTCGGGAAGGTGGAAGGTGGTGGTTCAAACACCACGAACGGAATATACCCAATGCCGTGTAATATTTGCAATCTTTCTGATGGTGTTGACGTGAAAGCCGAGATTTGCCTCTTCATGGGGCCTGCCGGGCATCAGCCTTATAATTGGTAAATGTAGGATCGTACTAGACATACGGCGAGTACATTAGTGTCCTTATTCACAATTCATTAGTCTATAGAATCCCGGTGTACTTAACATATTAGGATCCATTAGACACAGGACATAGATGGTGGAGCGAGTTGGCTATAGATATCGGTTGGATATACTAGACTCGTATTAGAGTTGTTAGAGACTTGTTGAAAACACGGGGCGTCGGTGGATTTCATACCGTTAGTTAGCTTTTCCCGTTTTTCTTCTCTTTTTCTGTTTTAGCCGAACGTCTCTGTAAAGATCCTGTAATTCCGCCTCGTTATGCGCCACCCTTGGGCTCGCCGCCAATCTTCGTCATACCCTTTGGTTATCTTCATTCTTTGTCGTTCTCTCGATTGCATTCTTTATAGACCAATAGTCTATGAGGGGGTTCAACAAACAAGCCCTACAAAATGTCTTGGCGAATGCTGATTTTGTATAGCTTGTTCGTTGAACCACCATCACCCCCCCCACAAAGAAAAAACAACCCAACCTAACCCGCCTGCCCAAAATCCTGCACCGCGTACAGCACCAAGACTCCGACGACGAGCTCGACGACCAATACCTTCGGTGGGAATGGACGACTCCGGGGACCCGAAAGTCCGGGATACCAAAGTCGAGGCGAAAAAGGGCCAGTTCAACATCGGCATTAGCGACTGCGTACTCATCAAGGGTGAAGGGTTGCGTATGTAGGCATGATCTGTGGCTTCGATGAGGAAGGGCGGAAGATGGAGGACGGAGGAGGGGTGGAAATGATGGCGAATGTCATGTGGTTGTCTACCGAGCTTGATGTTAAGAATCGTGACAAAAGAAACGGGTGCATTATTTGCCGGTTTGCTTTCTCTTTCTTTCTGTTATTGCTGCGGCTGATGTTTCCAGTCGGTAGAATGAACTATATCTCAGCCCTTCATATGATTTAATTCCCCCTCCGTCGATGAATGGAAGGGCGAAACTGCTTTCCTTACAGAAATTTAATGAAGAGTATCCTGCCGGCGTGCACAAGAGGTCGAAGGAGTATGGGAAGGTGTTTGTCTATCGACGGGGGTGTAATCCTCGCACTGCAACGTATACGTCTGAATTCGTCTGGGGGGGGTATAGAAGACCTGGGAGGCGGATGTTACCCCGGTTGGGGGAGATTGTGTATCATGGGACGAAGGTTGTTAAGCAGGGAGAATGAGCCTGCTGCTGCTGCTGCTGCTGGACAAAGGAGGGCTAAAAAGCATAAGGCTGGGGGCAGTGGTGATGGAGAGGTGGATCAGGAGTGAGATTGGGGTCTGTTGCATGACGATGAGATTGCAGAATTGGATAATGTCCTTGTGATGTGAATTTTAGTCGCAGGACCAAAGCCCCTCGCACCCACAGTAACCAGAGGAAGAGTTCTAGTCTTGCTACTCCGGCGTGAAGGACTCCTGGGAGCGTTTCGAAGAAGTATACTACTCCTACTCCTACGCAATGGAGGTGGGGTTGCCCTTCTTATAATCCATCTGTAGGCTTAATGGCTAACGTCTCTCTAGGGTAATAGTGAAGAAACCTTTCCTTTTTACTCCTTTGTCTACTCGTATACTGTCTCCGGAAACTCACATGGCAACTCTTTACGCACTCGCACGCTATCGCTTGCATGTATCTACCCTTCTACCATCTCTACCTTGTTGTGAGACAGAGCTCACAAAAGTGGGCACACACCTCTGCCGCAATTGCAGAGGAAACCGGTTCATGCATCTACATCTCTGGCATTCCAGGGACTGGAAAAACCACTACCGTTCGTGAGGTCACCACACAGCTGCAGTACTTGGTAACCCTGAAAGAGCTGGACGACTGTATATTTGTTGAGATCAACGGGATGAAAGTCACAGTGGTGCACCAGGCGTATTCTCTGCTTTGGGAGGCTATTAAGGGTGATCGTGTCAATCCCTCGCAAGCCTTGGGATTGGTAGAGCCAGAATTCAGCACTCCCACTCCTCGAAGCGTGACCTGTGTCGTCTTGATGGATGAACCTGATCTGTTGGTTACAAGGAGTCAAGGTGTCATGTACAATCTCGTCAATTGGCCTGGAGGGCGGCATTCCAAGCTTATTGTTCTGACCGTTGCAAATGCTATGGACTTGCCGGAGAGAACTCTGAGTAATAAGATCTCTTCGAGATTAGGTTCGTACACCCTCCCTCCCCCCTTCAACTGCCAGAGCAATCCAACTAAGTTTTATAATAGGTCTTACAAAACTTATATTCCCCGGCTACACCCATTCTTAACTAATGGCCATTATCCGGTCCCGTCTGGAGGGGGAATCAGGTAACATGGCCAACTCAAACGCCGTCCAATTCGTCAGTCAAAAAGCCGCCCCTGTCTCCGGCGGTGCAAGAAGAGTATTGGATATCCGCAGACGAGCAATTGAAGTCGTCGAATACTCCTCCAATTAAGACACCGAAGAAAGCCAACCCCCATCATCTCCCTCCAGACGAAAGAGCGACACCATATCCCCATCCAACGCCACCAGCACCACCCTCAAAGCAGGCAGCCGTGTCACCATCGCCGCGGTAAAACAGGCTATTCAATAAACTACTTCCTCCCCCTTACAAATGTTTCTAAAAACAACCTCCGTGGCATCCAAGATTTTCATCATCGCACTGCTACTACGTAGTCGACGTTCGGGCGTTGGCGAAGGTGTGCTGAGGGACGTTCTAAATGAAGCAGAGAGGATTGTGCGCGCGCAGGGTGTTGCCGTGGAGGAACTTGGTGGTGGAGCGAGGGTTGCTGGGATTGAAGCTGGGTTAGTAGCCTTGTCCAGGCTGGAGTTGTGGGTGTTGAAAAGAAGGGTGGTGGAGGCAGGAGGGTGAGGTTCTTGATTGGCGGGGAGGAAGCTAAGGCGGCGTTGAGGGAGGATGGGATGTAGACAGAAGCCTCCCACCGCACACAAATCCACTCTTTGACAAAGTACGGTAGAAATGCCGCCAAGTCAGTCATGAGCTGCATAAGTTCGTTTAACGAAATTTCTTTTTTATTTTATTTGCCGTTCCTTCTTGGTAACCTTTCTCTTTGTTTAATATTCGAGATGTTGTAAACTGGGGAAGCTTTTTGAAAACAATGTTTATATTATAATAGCTCCAAATGGGCCCTTCGAGCTTCTGGTCGGATAAATACAGCCACTCTGCAAAAGTGTTGGTCAGATGGAATTTCCCTTTGACAGAGAACAAACCGGCCTGAGGGGGGTCACTGCGGGGCAGGGGCCCATTGCCCGTCATGAGGAAAAAGCCGTTTCACAAACACTTTTGCAGAGTGGCTGTGCTGTAATGTCCAACTTTCTCGACGGAATCATTAATGGAATAATTCCCTGATTGAAACCTTTGCTGGGGATCGTGATAATAGCCTTCCTTCAGGTGCTCTCATTTGTGCTGGAGCAGGTGACTGCTTAAAATTACAAGACAGTTTGTGCAACCCGCCCACTACCATCGAACACCATGGTGTGGGAGGTCTCTCATGTACTTGTAAGGTATTGAGGGGGCGGTCCTGCTTGACTATGGTTAACGAAGATAGACGGGCTATAAATACAAGATTGGGGCCTACTGTCCGCGTCACAAATGCAGCCCAAGCAATTTGTTGGAATGTACCCGTAGGTAGGCCATCCACAAGTCCGACAATGCTTTAAGTCTGCGCGACCAGCCGACAGTGTGACCAAAACGCAGTAGCAGCTGTGAAACATCACTGCCCCACACCACCAGCTATGACTTGTGCGGGCCTTCAGTAAACAGTCAAAAATTCCCTCATTGATTCGAAACCTCCCTGACAGATAGCCTGCGTCACTCGTTACTCGAGCAAAGTAAATTCAAGTTATCCTGTACGAGGCTGTCTGAAAGATTCGCTGACACCCCACTATTGCAACCGATATCCACACCAAAACCATCTCTACCAAATGCCTTCTACACTATGATACCATGCAATGGTCCAAAGGGCGAATGAACTACCGTACTCTCAGAGGAGTAAACCCCTTTACTTTATTAGACGTGGTGTGTCACAAGCAGGCACCTCATGTCAAACTGGTGTTCCTCTTCCAACAGTAAATTTATGATCCAAAACACCTCGCCCTCGGCACAACCATACTTACTCAGGATGTCCACCAGAAAATGTTTGGAAGATCTTGAAACAGACAACGAAAACACGAGCAGTGATTCCAGGAACAATAAAGAGTGACAAAGGCAATTAAGGAGGAGTGGGATAAATTGATAGCCAAGGATTGGAATAAGTATATTGATAGTAGGTCATACAGACTTCGGCAAGTTGAGGACCGGAAAGGGATGCAAACTGAATTTTAAGCTTTGTCTTTATCACTGCATACTACCTTCCAATATCTAGTTAACATACTTGATTTTTACCTCATGATATCTTGTGGTTGTTGAGGTATTAACAATACAAAGCAGTTGGCGTGGTTGTGGAGATAGAGGGTGTCAGCGAACTTTGCAGATAGCCACGTACCCGCACGAGGTGAGAGGATTGACACTGTTTTCAGAGTTTTACAGAGGATCCCGGGTATGCTAGGGTCACTTACAAGAATTGAGCATCCCCATCTGCTACGAGTCTACAACCGCAGAGTCAGGAGATGCAATTTCGGCACACTCAAATACGTACCCCGTCCAAATACATATTCAGTACTGGGTGGTCAATCTTATTAATCGATTCTAGCTGACAAACTAATCCGCGGGACCGTGTGTCCCGTATTGACACTCCAAATTCGAGCCGGGGATAGCAGGCGCTAGGGCTGAACAAGTACTGGATAGAACCGGCGATTAAAATTGGGAGTTTTGATGTTTCTCTTGATACGATGACGGAATGGTTGAACTGCAAATATATTTGTAGCTGGGTTACCAGACAATCAATCATCACAGCGAATGCTTTGAAAGCCCGAAAAAATATCACCTTCCGTTTCTGGTGGGTATTGCAAATCACTGCCGATCACTCGTTCACCTTGGTGGACTTGTGTTGAAAACAGTGGTTGAACGGTGGTAGTTGTTGCTGGATGTACCAGCACTTGTGGTTGTCGAGGCATACGTACACACTAGAGGAAGGACGCAACGGTACGCGTACGCACTAGAGGAAGGACGCTTACGCTTGGGATGTTTGTCTACCCCCTATTTAGTTCGTCCTTGTTTTCTCTCTTTCCCCAGAACAACCATCATGACTATTATTACAACATCATCTCCTTACGTCTTTCCTTGTCTTCACTTTATCTCTATCAAATCTAGTTATCATTTCCTCCAAGTACAATTCTCGTGGCTCCACAATAGCCAACTCCACTTCCCTGCATAAACCTCCGTTATCAATCATTACCATTTACAAATATTTCCAACATATTTCCAACGACTTGCATGCATCGGAAATAGGATAAAATGCACTAGGACATAGGATATTGGGGCTGTGGAGCGATAGGGGATCGGATTTAGGTTGTTCGGGGGATAGGATTTAGAATTTTTGGGAAACTGTCTTGGGAAATGCCGGGCAGGTCATGGAACGTGGCGAATTGTTGTGGAAAGTTGCAGGAAGTGTGCATGAGTTGTGGGCATGTTGGCTACTTCTCTGTGTTGTAATACTCACCTGTTATGCTGGAATTATGTCTACAGGTATGTAGATTTCCCGCCCTGGTTTTTGGGGAATCAGCTCCTGAATAAACTTCTTTGTCCTCTATAAAGAGACTCTCATATCCTTATCCGCTGCACATAATCTTAAGAGGGAGAATAGTAGGGTATAATTGACGCGTGACCTCTCCACCTCGAGCACGGGAGAAAGACTTCCTAAATACAAATCTGGAAAGCTAACAAACAACATCCAAACAACTTTTAACATTCCCTGATTCCAACAAGATTTGTGCACTCCCATTCCACCTTTGTCCCTTGCCCCGACAAACTCGTGCAAACCACTCATAACCTGCATTTACCCTGGGCAAAGCCAATAACAAACTACTCCGTTCCCGCACCTCCAAATACCACTTCTCCTATCACCGATGCCAATCCCAATGCCTATCAAGTATGAAGCATGTCCTAACACAGTACCTACTGCTGATCCCGGTTGCCTGATATCAACAGCCCAATTGATATCCATGCGCGTGTGCATCGAGTGATCATTGGTGACTTTGGACATCAATCAGGTCTTCCACATTCGTTTACATGGATCAAAGCATGTCTTTCCTTCTTCCAGCAAAAGGACTTCCTTCAAGATACGCCACGTGCATTAGGTGGACCAAGATTATATCGTGGATCGGCAGTGCAACGGATGGAACCATGCCTGCGGTAACGATAGATATTACTTGAGATACAACTTAAAGGACAAATGAAGTGCATGATATCTCGATATCTCAGCATCACCTCGCTCACCTTCCTGTATACCCGGTGTGTGCTCAGTCCAATGGTAACGGGAGTACATATATGCGAAGCTGGGGAGATACACTAGGGTCACAACGCCGATGATGACTGACCGTCGTTTCGAAGAGGTGTGCGGATCAACGAGTGATAAGGGATGAAGGCGAGCGGCGGGACAGAAATGACACTGTTTTTATTTACAGCTGAGATTTTACAACTGTGATATTTCCTTCACGGTGCTACCTGCCGCGGCGATAATGGCTGCAATGCGAATAATTACAGTAAGCGAAGTTCCAAGGAAGAATATGAAGTGAAATAGGATGGCTGAAGATTAACAATCACGATTTCCGGTGGGACATCTCCAATTATTCCCATCAACAATCTCTCCAGTCACCAGAATCACTCCACCCTTGCCGTCATTTCAGCAAACAATGCAGATCAGAAAACGAGAGAAGGTAGCTGAAGGTTCCAAGCTCAACTGCGAGTATAAGGTATTTCTATTAATTGAAATGGAACCATCTCTCCTACCGAAAGAACACTTCTCGACAAAAGAGTCATTCCAGTCACGATTCCTATCTAGAAGATAAAAAAGTTGCAAAGTGCCTTAGCCTCAACTAGCTATTATTACTTATGTGGAATTTCCAACCTCGGCGAGAAAATGAAAAGACAGAGATCTAGTGTGGACAATGTGAAAAATTGAGAATATGCCGTAGCCTGAACTATCCGTGTTCTGCTATCGGGTAACTCAGTTTAATTGAGGCAGCGGCTATGACTACTGGCTGTCGCCATACACCTCTATTGCCCATGCTGATAGTTTCTCTGCAGATATGATAATATCAGGGTCGCCGAGTCGTGAGGTATCGAAGAGTGTGCGATACGGTATCACCAGATCATGTCCCGCCGGGCTCACCGTTCCAGCACTGTCAATATCAAAGTGTTGGAAGCGATCCTGCATCCGTGGTCTTGTATTTCTAGTGACCCTAGTATTAGGATCTGGAATCATTTCCCAACACTCGAACCGCAGTGAGTTTGGGTTCCTGGCAATCTCGATCATGATTACCATCTTGGTTCGCCCTCTGGTGTTCTGTAACCACCACTGAGCATCACATCGCAGGGCGGGTAGGCTTCCCGGGTATCCCACTTCGATCATGAGTGATGGCCACCAGTCATCATCCGCTCGGGTCTCAAGTCCCGTGAAGCCGCTGTCACCTTGTTTGCTCCTGCCAGGAGCAGAGTAGAAGGTGCCGGCACCCTTATTACACAAGTAAAGGTGAGGATGCCCAACAATCGTGGCAACATTTTCCCGGATCTGAACGTCCAAACTCGATCTCACGACTGAAGGCAGACCACCAGGCAGCAACTTGATAATCAGCGATTGCACATTGTGCTCGTAGGTGAATCTGGCCCCATCGCGAATACGGAGTTCCTGCAATGCCGTATCGATGGCTTCAACAATATGGTCCGCGACACCGGTAACAAGCATGTAGCAACTGGTTTCTGCTTCAAGACATTCCTTCATTATGACTTCGATGTCACGGGCCAGGTTGACAGTGGTGGAGAAACTGAACTTGTTCTCTTCTGGGATTATTGCCGCCAGTTTGGTGAAGGCTGAGCTGGAAGGTGTAAAATCAGATACGACAGGATTAGTTTCCTCATCAACTCGGAGAGACTCGGTTGATGCAGGCATAGCAGAGGTTCTTTGGGGATTCTGCTGGATATAAACTTTGGAGAAGTGGAACGTGACGGAAGAGTAGCAGGTGTGCGTTTCAATGGTTCTGAAAGTGCGATGAGGGATGATGGTTGTTAAGACTGTGTTTGTGAGAACGAATAGGGGGATATGTGGTAAGAGGAGGAAAATTGCTTCACTTTAGTAGAGGAGGAGTAGGGCGGTCTTGAAAAATGGTAGAAAGGGACGTGAATATAGGCTGTCTCACCTTCGTCTGCTGAAGTGTTATCAAGCTTACTTAGGAGCCGTTTGGCAGACCTGGATTTCAAATTTTTCGAATCCGAGATGCTCTGTTTGCAATTGTGATGACACAGAATTTCAAATTCCGAATCCTAGACTTTCCCCTGCCAAGCAGGTTTTCAAAGAATTATCAAATTTGAGATTGGAGACTAGTAGACTTGTCTCAAGGGGTTAAACTTTGTTTGATTTGGTGACGCAGGCATTGGTAGAAAGGGTGGGCACACTTTGAATAGCATTCCTTCGAACTGAGAGTCTGGGAAGGCTTTTAAAGTTGAATATATTTACAATTAAGGAAACAAGACCAGGCTGTGAAGATCAATGGATTGTAAGTAGCGTAGCATCTTGCCCATACAGCCCTGTAACCGCAGGCCAAGTTGAATAAGGGTTGCTGCAATATCTACTGTTCAAAGTGAATGGTTTTTCAGGACTCTGAAGGATCAACTATTATTTTGTGATGTATTCAGGGGTTTATTGTGGTTGATCGCCGATAGACTCACTTCAATATGTAGCAACAGTGGGCGCGACCAGGCAAACAGAGTAGAGATTCGGTATTGACCTATTAAGAATGCAATCGAGAGAATGACAAAGGAAAATGATCAAAGGATATAACGAAAATTGACAGGAAGTCCAAGGATATCGAATAACAGAGGGAAAGTACAGGATCTTTTAGAGACTGTCAGCGAACACCAGAAAAAGAAAAGAACCAAAGAGCTAACTAATGGTATGAAATCCACCGACATCGCGTCTTTCCAACTAGCATCTAACAACTCTAATACGAATCTAGTATGTCCGACCCACGTCTATAACCATCTCGCTCTATCATCCATGTCTCACGTCCAACCTATCTCAATAGTATGCTAACCGGAATTCTATATGCTAAGGCATTGTGAATGAGGACGCTAATGTATTCGCCGAATATCTAGTACATTTAACATCTTGAATACCAATCTGAATGGTATGAAAAATATACCCAATTACATTGTCTCAGTCATGAAAAAAAAAACAGCAATTTGAAATATTGCGATTCCATAAACAGTGGTGGCTTTTGAATCCTCAATTCTTTGCTACTTTTTTTTTTTTTTCAGCGTTCACAAGCTTTAAATCAGTGGCAGGCATTCGGGGGGTTGGCGACCCCCCAACTTTGAAATTCTCAAAAATCATCTCTCAACTTGCCCGCTTTTATACAAAGCTCAGCACGATACCACGTCTTCTGGTGTTGGGGGTAGCCAAAACCTAGAAGACTGGTTGAGGCTCTCGAGCTAATGAACACTAAAATTCTTCTTGTCAAAGTTGGAATTCAAAAGCGACAATAGTTCCTGGAATCACAATAGTAATTTTGTCGTGATTCACTAGGTGCTGTGCGGCATCCTTTAGTAATTGTTTCATATTAGTGAAGTCAGGATTATTCATCTTGGCCTGCGGTGACAGGGCATATGCGCAAGATGCTACGTTACTTACAATCCATTGATCTTCATAGCCTGGTCTTGTCTCCTTAATTATAGATATATTCAACTTTAAAAGCCTTCCCAGACCCTCAGTTCGAAGGAATGCTATTCAAAGTGCGCCCACCCTTTCTACCAATGCCTGCGTCATCAAATCAAGCAAAGATTAAACCCTTGAGACAGGTCTACTGGTCTCCAATCTCAAATTTGATAATTCTTTGAAAACCTGCTTGGAAGGGGAAAGTTTAGGATTCGGAATTTGAAATTCTG